>JAODXP020004873.1:20000-43287 GCA_027497455.2 Sardinella longiceps | reverse complement strand
GACTGCTTTTTAACAGTTTGACCAGTTTAGAGCCTCATGTCCATTCACTGTTAGCAAGACACGTGAAACAGGTGAAGATGTTTTAACGCTAGGTGCGGTCCTGTTTAGTTGGGGAACAATTACGACCTCTGCACTCCTCACGACAGAAGGGGTGTCCTAATTTGGAGGCACTCAAACACAATGGAGGGGTGTCTCAATTTGGAGGCACTCAAAAACAAGTGCTGGAGTTAAGGGAAGAGGAATGGGACTGGGTCTTAAGTGTTAAGGGAAGAGGAATGGGACTGGGTCTTTAGTGTTAAGGGAGGAGGAATGGGACTGGGTCTTTAGTGTTAAGGCAGGAGGAATGGGACTGGGTCTTAGTGTTAAGGCAGGAGAGATGGGACTGGGTCTTAGTGTTAAGGCAGGAGAGATGGGATTGGGTCTTAGTGTAGAGGAATGGGACTGGGTCTTTAGTGTTAAGGGAGGAGGAATGGGACTGGGTCTTTAGTGTTAAGGGAAGAGGAATGGGACGAGAGATGGGATTGGGTCTTAGTGTTAAGGGGGGAGAGATGGGACTGGGTCTTAGTGTTAAGGAAGAAGGAATGGGACTGGGTCTTTAGTGTTAAGGGAGGAGAGATGGGACTGGGTCTTAAGTGTTAAGGCAGGAGGAATGGGACTGGGTCTTAGTGTTAAGGCAGGAGGAATGGGACTGGGTCTTTAGTGTTAAGGCAGGAGAGATGGGACTGGGCCTTAAGTGTTAAGGGAGGAGAGATGGGACTGGGTCTTAGTGTTAAGGAAGGAGGAATGGGACTGGGTCTTAAAGGAGGAGGAAAGGGATTGGGTGTTAAGGGAGAACGAATGGGACTGGGTCTTTAGTGTTAAGGCAGGAGAGATGGGACTGGGTCTTAGTGTTAAGGCAGGAGGAATGGGACTGGGTCTTTAGTGTTAAGGCAGGAGAGATGGGACTGGGTCTTAAGTGTTAAGGGAGGAGGAATGGGACTGGGTCTTTAGTGTTAAGGCAGGAGAGATGGGACTGGGTCTTAAGTGTTAAGGCAGGAGGAATGGGACTGGGTCTTTAGTGTTAAGGGAGGAGGAATGGGACTGGGTCTTAGTGTTAAGGCAGGAGAGATGGGACTGGGTCTTAGTGTTAAGGGAGGAGGAATGGGACTGGGTCTTTAGTGTTAAGGCAGGAGAGATGGGACTGGGTCTTAAGTGTTAAGGGAGGAGAGATGGGACTGGGTCTTAGTGTTAAGGCAGGAGGAATGGGACTGGGTCTTAAAGGAGGAGGAAAGGGATTGGGTGTTAAGGGAGAACGAATGGGACTGGGTCTTAGTGTTAAGGCAGGAGGAATGGGACTGGGTCTTTAGTGTTAAGGCAGGAGAGATGGGACTGGGCCTTAAGTGTTAAGGGAGGAGGAATGGGACTGGGCCAAAGTTATGACCACGGAATGTTATGATGACGGAAAATCATTGCTTTATCAGTTTATGGCCCTTACCAGTAACAGCCACGCCTGGGATCACAGGGAGGCATTTTTCCGCCTGGCAAAGGACAGTACCTGGCCTGACCTATAGGTGGCAGCAGGACTATCGGCCTTTGGTATGAGACACACAGAGCAGAATCTCACTCTATAGCTCTGGAGAAACAGTGTCTCTCTCTATGGGATGGGAAACACAGAGCAGGATCTCTCTAATCTCTATGGCATGAGACACACAAAGAGTGGTATATATAACTCTATCTTATGAGAAACACAAAGAACGGTATATATAGCTGTATGGCATGAGAAACACAAAGAGCGGTATATAACTCTATGGGATAAGAGACACAAAGAGCGGTATATAACTCTATGGGATAAGAGAGAGAGGGCAGTATATAACTCTATGGGATAAGAGAGAGAGGGCGGTATCTATCTCTATGACTGGAGAAACTGGCTCCAGCTGGGAGTGGCTTTGGATGGGAATAAAGACAATATTCAGAAACCTGTGTGCTCACACACACACATACACACACACACTCTGCGTCTGAAGACCCTGTGCACACACACACACACACTCTGCGTCTGAAGACCCTGTGCACACACACACACACACTCTGCATCTGAAGACCCTATGCACACACACACACACACACACACCTACCCTGCATCTGAAGACCCTATGCACACACACACACACACACCTACCCTGCATCTGAAGACCCTGTGTGCTCACACACACACACACACACACACACACACACACACCTACCCTGCATCTGAAGACCCTATGCACACACACACACACACCTACCCTGCATCTGAAGACCTCAGTGTGCTCACACACAGCTACTCTTTTTTTTTCTTAAGAAACTATATGTACAGTAGCAGATTGCACTTATTATTCAGTCAATCTTTAATTCAATTCAATCTGTGATCCACAGGTCAATCAGGACTTGTTTGCCTTTAAAACTGGAGTAGATCTACTACATGCTCTGTGAATTCAGTAGAGCATTGGGAGGGGCCTACAAGCCACCCCCAGCAGGAAAGTACACACACACACACACACACACACACACACACACACACACACACACACACACACACACACACACACACTGCCATGGTGCATTATCTCTGAGCAAAAAGAACAAAGATGGCAATACACACACAGAGATATTATACAATGAGCTGAACTTTATTGAAGTAAAAAAGACAGGGCTTTAAACAGAAGGACTGCACAGTCCAGAAGACTGCACCTTTGGTCACTATGGTACACTAGAAGACTGACGGCACCTTTGGTCACTATGGTACATTGATATTAACAGGGCAGGGAATTTACAAGAAAATGGGCGGGTGTTGTTGAGTGACATCATTGTGACTCAGTTTCCTGTTCAGAGTGTCACACTCCCCAGGCTTCAGCAGAAGGGAGCGGAGAAACGTCCTGGTCACACACACACACACACACACACACACACACACACACGCACACACACACAGACACACACACCCCGCTGTCCTCCTCACCACAGCTGGTCCTCCTGTATCCCATCATGCATTGTGGCTGCTCACTGGTACACACTGGGGCACATGTACTGCTTCAGCAGGGAGTTCACACCGTCTGGATCTGCACCCAAACCACTGACAACAGACACACGACACAAGGGTCAGAGGGCAGCACACACACACACACACACACACACACACACACACACCTAATGAATCTCAGTGTGCTGCGGTTAGCCTAGGCTAGTATATGATGCTAACGTGATAATGCACCTTGGTGTGCTACAATTATACAATTAGGTTAACTGTGCGTTCAGACCAAAAGCTAATCAGGCGACACAGGCGGCGGAAGTAATTGACTTTGTATGGAGACGGGCGATTTCGGCGACAGAAGTGGCAGGCGATTTGGGCGATAAAATCAATGTAATGAGCTATGATGCAGTTGGGCAACTACCAATCAGAATGTCGATTTACTGGCGAGATGCCTGTAGAGAAGCAGGATCGAACACTTGAATGCTAACGTCATGGGCAAATTTGCAGTGTTATTTTAGCATTTTGGGTTTGAGGGGGGCCAACTTCACACAGCTGCTCAAGTGATGTTTCTTGGGAGTCTTCAGCGACTCTTGGCAATTTATTGCTTGCAGTCTGAACGTACAGTAATGGTTAATGTATGGTGCTGATGAGTTTATGTATCTTAGTGTGACGCAATTAGCCAATGTTAGTATAGGGCTGATGTATATCAGTGTAGTTCTGTTAGCCAAGGCTAGTGTATGGTGCTAATGTATCTTAACATGCTGCAATTAGCCAAGGCTAGTATATAATGGTAATGTGTCAATGTATCTTTGTATGGTGCATTTAGCCAAGGCTAGTGTATGGTGTTAATGTGCTAATGTGTCTTAGTGTGCTAGTTACTACAAGGCTAGTGTGTGCTGCTAATGTAGCCTATGTTAGTGTGCTGCTATTAGCCAAGGCTAGTGTATGGTGTTATTGTAGCCTATGTTAGTGTGCTGCTAGTGTACGGTGCTAATGTAGCCTATGTTAGTGTTCTGCTAATAATCACGGTTAGTGTATGGTGTTATTGTAGCCCATGTTAGTGTGCTGCTAGTGTATGGTGCTAAAGTAGCCTATATTAGTGAGCTGCTATTAGCCAAGGCTAGTGTATGGAAGGAGAACACTCATAAATTTGCAGGGTTGCACCTTTTCTTTGTGTTCTGCATTCGTCTCAGGAAGGTGCAGATGGAGGTGATCTTGGCCTTTGACCTCAAGTACTCTGCGTAGCGATTGGAGAATTCAATATCGCCCAGCTGCCTGGCAGAGCGGCTGGAAATCTCCATGTCACTCAGCTGTGTCGTGTGGTAGGGGAGCCGCCTGGGATATAACACATCAGGTGATAGTTAACAACATGTAATGGATGCCAGCTAGCCGCCTGAGCGATAACACAACAGGTGATAGTTAATGGATGCTAACTAGCCGCCTGAGTGATAACACAACAGGTGATAGTTAATGGATGCCAGCTAGCCGCCTGAGCGATAACACAACAGGTGATAGTTAATGGATGCCAACTAGCCGCCTGAGCGATAACACAACAGGTGATAGTTAACGGATGCCAACTAGCTCGGCCGGCTGGCGGCAGTAGCCTACGTGTAAATCCTCACAACTCAAGTCCTTCAAGACTGCCTCTAACCGCTAAGTTGGAAAAAATATTTGAAAATTTCCAACACATACCTACGTTTCAGTAGGTCTCTTTTGTATTACTTAAATACCGGTAAGTCAGGGTTTCATTGTGGTGGGACAAAATAACAAGAAAGTGTTTACGGACTTACGGTAGAGTGCTTCTACTGCACACATGGATAAAGATAAATCAGGTGCGTCTCTCTGGCACTCTGAAGCAGCATCAAATTAGCTGCTAAATGACAGAGATGATGTCTATGACTCAATGTTTCAGTGAGTTAAATTAGCTGCTAAATGACAGATGATGTCTATGACTCAATGTTTCAGTGAGTTAAATTAGCTGCTAAATGGCAGATGATGTCTATGACTCAATGTTACAGTGAGTTAAATTAGCTGCTAAATGACAGAGATGTTGGCTATGACTCAATGTTACAATGAGTTAAATTAGCTGCTAAATGACAGATGATGTCTATGACTCAATGTTACAGTGAGTTAAATTAGCTGCTAAATGGCAGATGATGTCTATGACTCAATGTTACAGTGAGTTAAATTAGCTGCTAAATGACAGAGATGTTGGCTATGACTCAATGTTACAATGAGTTAAATTAGCTGCTAAATGACAGAGATGATGTCTATGACTCAATGTTTCAGTGAGTTAAATTAGCTGCTAAATGACAGAGATGATGTCTATGACTCAATGTTACAGTGAGTTAAATTAGCTGCTAAATGACAGATGATGTCTATGACTCAATGTTACAGTGAGTTAAATTAGCTGCTAAATGACAGATGATGTCTATGACTCAATGTTACAGTGAGTTAAATTAGCTACTAAATGACAGATGATGTCTATGACTCAATGTTTCAGTGAGTTAAATTAGCTGCTAAATGACAGAGATGATGTCTATGACTCAATGTTTCAGTGAGTTAAATTAGCTGCTAAATGACAGAGATGTTGGCTATGACTCAATGTTACAGTGAGTTAAATTAGCTGCTAAATGACAGAGATGTTGGCTATGACTCAATGTTACAATGAGTTAAATTAGCCGCTAAATGACAGATGATGTCTATGACTCAATGTTACAGAGTTAAATGAGCTACTAAATGACAGAGATGATGTCTATGACTCAATGTTTCAGTGAGTTAAATTAGCTGCTAAATGACAGAGATGTTGGCTATGACTCAATGTTACAATGAGTTAAATTAGCTGCTAAATGACAGAGATGATGTCTATGACTCAATGTTACAGTGAGTTAAATTAGCTACTAAATGACAGAGATGATGGCTATGACTCAATATTACAGTGAGTTGAAGACTGACAGAAACATCCCAGTAGTTATTCTATATTAACCAAAAATCTGCTTTCATATAAAACTGTAATAAATAATGCCAATTTACGGCATCTATGGCATTGACTGGCATGCTGGATATTTAGCTTGTTTATTAGCTAAATCATTAAAGCGATCACTTTGAAAACTGTCTTGAAATGAATAATAATTTAACAAATAGCATTTCTGTACACAAATTAGAGGAATCTACATTCCAAGCTCATGCAGCTCATGATGGCTGCATAAGAGTACTATAGTCTTAACCAGAAGAAAACGATATAGGCTACCCTAATTAGCCTGTGACATAATGGTATAGCCAAGCTGAATTAGCCTGTAGCATAAAGTGGTGTTGCCTAGCCATATTAGCCTGTAGCAGAAAGTGTAAAATCAAAGTATGATGATGATGATGGTCCATAGTCTCAGAGAAATCTGTGAGAAACACTACGCACGCACGCACGCACGCACGCACGCACGCGCGCGCGCACACACGCACGCACAAACACCACCTCGGGTAAAGACAGATTGTAATTTGAATTATGTTTTTTTGTGTATGCAGTACTCTCAATGTCTCACCTTTGGTTTCTCTCAGAGATGGCATCCTCCACTGCCTCTCTGGTCAATAAACAGTTACTAGGCTCGCTGATTCTCCTGTCAATGTCCACCGCCTCCTCTTCCATTCTAATGGACATGGACATGGACATCATTACGAACAAAGTCAGTTAAAGTAGAATAAGCACCAGTTAAGACTTGCTGGTAACAGTCAGTTACACATTTGGTTATCCTGCAGTATTGTGGAGAAACTGTTACATGTTCTACAAGCAGCATGTTTTGAAATGACTTGGTATTGCTTCCCCTACCTAGAGCCTAACCATAGCCTTGGTATTGCTTCCCCTACCTAGAGCCTAAGGACAGCTTCCCCTACCTAGAGCCGAGATCTCATACGGCTCTGACCCTACCTATAGCCTAAGGACAGCTACACACGGCTCTGACCCTACCTAGAGCCGAGATCTCATACGGCTCTGACCCTACCTATAGCCTAAGGACAGCTACACACTTACCCTACCTAGAGCCGAGATCTCATACGGCTCTGACCCTACCTATAGCCTAAGGACAGCTACACACTTGGTATTGCTTCCCCTACCTAGAGCCGAGATCTCATACGGCTCTGACCCTACCTATAGCCTAAGGACAGTATTGCTTCCCCTACCTAGAGCCGAGATCTCATACGGCTCTGACCCTACCTATAGCCTAAGGACAGCTACACACTTGGTATTGCTTCCCCTACCTAGAGCCGAGATCTCATACGGCTCTGACCCTACCTATAGCCTAAGGACAGTATTGCTTCCCCTACCTAGAGCCGAGATCTCATACGGCTCTGACCCTACCTATAGCCTAAGGACAGTTACACACTTGTGATGGAGCCATTTAAAGACATTAGTTTAAATCAGGGGTACTCAACTGGCGGACCTGGGTCCGGATGCGGACCCAAACGCAAAGTCATCCGGACCGAGACCAAAGCTGTCTTTAATAAAGATTATTACTATTATTAGTAGAAGTAGCAGTATTAATAATTACACTTTCAAAGTGTTTCATTTGTCCATTTGCCAAGTCATTTGTAGTTGTAGCCTACATTATTTTTCCCACAATCTCAAAACAAAGTTGTTTATCATCACTATGGAAACTGAGCGAAAGGAAAGGTGGATTCAGAAAACCGAGAGTTCAAGGCGGAGTGGATAGACAAATATGCATTTGGGCTGCCTGCAGGGAGCACTAAACCAATCTTTCTAATCTGCAATGAGACAGTTGCAGTTATCAAAAGTGGAAACGTGAAGCGGCACTATGAAACAAAGCATGGGAACTTCGAAATATCCCCAAAATGGCGAGAACCAGAAAAATAAATCAAATTATGCAAGAATCACACCACTGAAGCGCCACTGCGAGTGGCATGGGTCTTAGGCACGCACTAAAAACCATTCACTTGACGCCAAAGTTGTGAAGGAATGTATGAACGAAATAGCGATCGCTCTGTATAAGAGAACCCAGTTTAAAGATGACATTACCCAAAAAATAACTTTCGGACCCTGGAAACATTGGAAATTTGGCGAGTGGATCCGGGTTGGGAATGCTGTTTACCTGTTCAGAAGCGGGTGTGAGACTGCCCCCTGGAGGACGACTGATGTCATCAGGACAGCATGTAGAAAAGTGACCATCACAGCCATGGTGCTTCACTGAATGACACACACACACACACACACATATGAGGACAGGAGAACACACACATACACACACACACACACACAGGAGAACACACACACACACACACACACAGACACACATACACACACACACACAAGGACAGGAGAACACACACAAGCAGCTGCAGTAACACAGAACTGCACAACACCTAACCTGTCAATGCACAGCGACTAACCAGCCAACACAACACAACATAGCCCACCTTAACCAATGCACTACTAATCTGTCAACATGATGCACAGTGACTAACCACAGCTAATACTGGGATTAGGGCACTGGAACTCCATTCAGTTCATCTTAGCTGCTAATTTAGTATTAGGTGTATGTAGATATATCTGGTTTGATTCAATCCATCATTTCAGGTCACCAAGAGCTGTCTGTAGGAAAAATAATACGGAGCCTGTAGAGATGCATGACTACATTTAAAGAGTCCCTGAGTTCTTTCACAATGATAGACTGTTAAAGCCTTGGACCATCATATACCTGTGCATCAGGTACAGTCCTCAGCTGAGCATCTGAGACTCAATCAGCGGAGCACAGGTAAATCCAGAGACCCACCCTTCTCTGCACATCCGGCCCTGTCTCACCTGACCACAGGTGAAGCCCCGAGTCCTGTCTGACCTGTGCCCATGTACTCAACAGTCACACTAGCAGCAAATCCAAGCTACTCAGGTCGCCGAGCACACACACACACACACACACATTGGCATTAGACTAACCCTACAGCCACACTAGCTACTCTGGTCGCCGAGAAGGCGTAAACAGGGCTGTGACTCGCTGGTAGCATGTTGCTACTTAGGTACTTGGTAGAAACATAGTACATCAGCACAGATGCATTTTCTGGATGCAACTCCAATATTTCCAGATTCAGTGGGTAACGGCTCATTTCGTTTCACAAAATATAAAGTCCTAGATCCTGAACTTTTAAATTTAAGTCCAAACTTGAGATTGTTTTCATTAGCTCCGCCATTTTTTATAATTTGAGAAGGTTCTGTTCCAGAGTACCTAGTCACGCATGGCTTCACTCGCATTGGCTATTACAAATAAAATGCATAAAATGGACTTCAGTTATATCCTGGGCCCGGGAGACCTGTCGCTGGTCGCTTGTTCCCATTGAAACTGGATAGAAACCGGTGGCTTCGCCCAATTCTCTAGTAGCTACTGTGAGTGCAGGGTCAGACTCACCTGAGGAGATGTGGAGACAGACAGGTGTAACACAGAGCGGCCAGGACAGGTAGCGAGGCAGGTAGTGAGGTAGCCCCTGAGCGGAGGTGATATTTAAAGAGCTGCAGCGAGGATGCGGAGGCCAGCACTCACCTGTCTGACACACCTGTTTATGAGGCTCCGTATTTGTGCAGCTCATTAGGGCTGTTTACTGTGGGCTTTCCAGGAGGCCAGATTGCCCTGTTTGTGCGCCGCCTGCAGCCAAGCCAAACATCAGTGATGGCGGCTGCTTCCCTAATTAGCCCTGACGGCCCTGATTACTGCACAATCATACCCAAGACTCCGGCCTTTATAGCCGGGAAATTGGAAAATCAATGTTGGACGACAGCTTAATTCTTTGACAGCTAAGCTCTGATGCACGACTACTGATGTCATATGACTCACTCACACACACACACACACACACGCACACGCGTGCGCACCAGAGTCATTGTGGAAAATACCTCATCTCCCCATGGGCCTGGAAATAAGGAGGTGCAGACCTCCACACACACACACACACACACACACACACACACACACACACACACACGCCTGGGGTGCAGAGCTTCACACACACACACACACACACACACGCCTGACGAGCAGATCTTCTCACACACACACACACCTGAGGTGTAGACCTTCACACATACATGCCTGCTATGCACATCTTCACACACACAAGCACATGAGGAGCAGACATTCACACACACACACGCCTGACGAGCAGATCTTCTCACACACACACACACCTGAGGTGTACACCTTCACACATACATGCCTGCTATGCACATCTTCACACACACAAGCACATGAGGAGCAGACATTCACACACACACACACACACACACACACACAGACACCTGAGGTGTAGACTTTCACACAAACACACACGCACCTGAGGAGCAAACGTTCACAAACACACACACACACACACACACACACACACACACACACACACACACACACATGAGGAAGAGATCTTCACACACACGGCTGATGGGGCTTAAGCTGATGGGGATGGCTGGACCTGAGGACAGTGTTGTGGTCAGATGGGCCTTTGAGCCTTTGACCAGCAGGAGGAGCTACTGAGCAACTATGGACACACAACTCATAGCCCACTCAGTACACTAGCTACTATAGGGTTATTTAACCATACTTTATACTAAACTCATAGCACACTTAGTACACTACTGTAGGGTTATTTAATCATACTTTATACTAAACTCATAGCACACTTAGTACACTACTGTAGGGTTATTTAATCATACTTTATACTAAACTCATAGCACAGTTAGTACACTAGGGTTATTTAATCATACTTTATACCAGGGGTCGGCAACCCTAGGCACGCGTGCAGCAAGTGGCACGCCAAGGAATTTCCAGTGGCACGCGGACTTTGCACTACCCTAATAATTTAATACATTAAAAATGTTCAGACATATGCTGAAATGTCATTTAGCCTACCTTAAAAATGACTACGCAGCAATAGCGCCCCCCTCCCCATATTTATTTTTCACACGAGTGCCCCCTTTATGCATTGCTTAGATGGCAAAGAAGCCGACAGGTCGGGCCTTCCACTCCTCCTAGACCGCAGAATATTTGTTCGTTTCTCAGAAAGATTGTGCTGTGTGCACTTTGTGTTTTGAAAGTGTTGTGTGTCGAACATACAATGTTAGACGTCATTACGAGACAAAGCGCGAAAAGACTTTCAAAAGATCAGGCAGATAGGAACGATACGATATTTCAGACACACAAGAGAGTTTAGGCTACTTCCAACCACACATATCTGCAAATACATGCGCCAGCTTCAGTCAGAGTTCGCAGAGCGAACTTCTTGATCACGGACATGAAATTGATTTGGCTCATGAAATTGATTTGGGCACATATGGAAATGCAGATGATTGAGTTGAAGAGCTCAACATTTTGGGTGAGCAAGTTGACAGAGCTACGTGTTCAATTAACTCACAGAACACATCGCAGGGTCAACATCGCCTACGCCTGCTGGGCATCTTTATCGAAAAGTTCAACTGTCTTCGCAGTATCACACTTACCCTGATATAGCCCGCCCATAATACGAATGTTCATCAGCAGTAGGCATATTATGGTCGGGCTATGTCAGGCTATCGCACTGGCTTTTAATGTCAGTGTTCGGATCAACCTATCTGCGTGAACAGATACACATGAAGTAACGTTATGTCCTTTGCCCCTCCCGAAGTCGTCTGACAGCGGCAGCATGCGTCCAACTTAAAGAGACCAATTAGGCTACCAACCGCACATTTAAGGGGAAGACCAGGGATCACATTGACTATTAGGCCAAACATTAATTTTCTAACAAGGCAAGGCAGGCCTTCAAATGGGCAGGTTATTGTTAATTAAGTTACTTTATGTGGCCTGTTTTTTTTTTTTTTTTCAATCTGTGTTATTATTCATCAGTTCCATTTTCAGTAGGCTCTGTGAATAACTGCTACTACTACTACTGTCAGATTTTGGATGTCAGGCCTACTTTGTGAATTTGTTGCCTATATGGTTGTTATCTAGTGGGAAGAGAGGGAGAGGGAAACATGGGTGTTCTAAATCCTTAAAGTCTGTGAGGATAAAACAGTGCAATTACATTTGCTAAATGCATTAAATGTCCATATCCATCTAAATCTGTCGCCAGTATTTAATTTCACGTAGTTAATGACACCGACTGGCACACTAACTAATATGAAAATTTCTAAATGGCACACCATGGCAAAAAGGTTGCCGACCCCTGCCTTAAAGTCTGTGAGGATAAAACAGTGCAATTACATTTGCTAAATGCATTAAATGTCCATATCCATCTAAATCTGTCGCCAGTATTTAATTTCACGTAGTTAACGACACCGACTGGCACACTAACTAATATGAAAATTTCTAAATGGCACACCATGGCAAAAAGGTTGCCGGCCCCTGCTTTATACTAAACTCATAGCACACTTAGTACACTACTATAGGGTTATTTAATCATACTTTATACTAAACTCATAGCACAATTAGTACACTAGCTACAGGGTTAGGCCTATTTAGAACTTTGACGGGGTTACCAAAAGGGGAGAAAAAAACGCAACAAAATCAGCAATTTTGATTTTTTTTGGCAAAATCCTGGAGGGACTGACTAACTTCATACAGAACATCAGCTCAGTCATGCTGTAGTATTGTAACTTACTGAACATCAGCTCAGTCATGCTGTAGTATTGTAACTTACTGAACATCAGCTCAGTCATGCTGTAGTATTGTAACTTACTGAACTAAACTCAGTCATAGCTAACTGCGGCCCATAGCTATTACCTGAGCCCCATAGCTATATATATTACCTGAGGCCCATAGCTATATATATATATTACCTGAGGCCCATAGCTATATATATTACCTGAGGCCCATAGCTATATATATTACCTGAGGCCCATAGCTATATATATTACCTGAGGCCCATAGCTATATATATATATTACCTGAGGCCCATAGCTATATATATTACCTGAGGCCCATAGCTATATATATTACCTGAGGCCCATAGCTATATATATATATTACCTGAGGCCCATAGCTATATATATTACCTGAGGCCCATAGCTATATATAGATATTACCTGAGGCCCATAGCTATATAGATATTACCTGAGGCCCATAGCTATATATATTACCTGAGGCCCATAGCTATATATATATATTACCTGAGGCCCATAGCTATATATATTACCTGAGGCCCATAGCTATATATATTACCTGAGGCCCATAGCTATATACTGTATTACCTGAGGCCCATAGCTATATATATATATATATATATTACCTGAGGCCCATAGCTATATATATTACCTGAGGCCCATAGCTATATTACCTGAGGCCCATAGCTATATATATATATTACCTGAGGCCCATAGCTATATATATTACCTGAGGCCCATAGCTATATATATATATATATTACCTGAGGCCCATAGCTATATATATTACCTGAGGCCCATAGCTATATATATATATACATTACCTGAGTGTAAGCGGGTTTAGTTTACGCTCTGCCTTGGGGGGCGGGGTCCTGCCACGCTGAGCCATGGAGCGGCTGCAGCACCAAGTGTGATATCCCCTAATAATGAGATAATGTGTGTGTTCATGAAAGACGAAGTGATATAAAGGGTTTTGTTTGGTTTTAATGTGGTCAGGGACAGAACGCGACTGCTGAGCTCTAAGCCAGGGGCTGCCGTGCCGGGACGTGGGTAAACTTTTCCGCCTGCTACGAGAGAATCCAAAATAGGGGTAAGTGTTTGCGTGTTGGGAGGCTGAGCGTTGGTTGTGCGATCGCGGGTCTGCTTTGATTGTTTCTCAACCCCACGTCCGGCAGCAGTGGCGAAGAGGCCAGCAGTCATCTGTGTTTTGTGTGTGTGTGTCTTTGGAGGCTACATTCTCTCGCGGGGGAGTTCGTTAACGTTGCTGCTCCCCCGAAGTAACTTTTTGTGTGAATGCCTTTGTATGGATGTACGAGGGGGTGGGGCGACTCATAGTGTATAGCTTTAATGTTACCTTACTTGCCTGCTGAAGTAGGAATATTGAAGGTGATCTATTTGGCCCTGGTTTGCTGTGTTTTGCACAAGTACTGTAGTGATTTATACAAACTTTTGGGAGTGTGTTTTACTGTGTGATTTATAGTGTTGATGAAATGCATTATCTATTGCTCTTGTTACACGTATGAACTTACCTTGTCTATTTATTGCCAATTATGTGACCAGCCTGTTCCTATGCAGCTTGTTAAGAGTGTAATATTTATTTTGTTTATTTAATATTCTGCACATTGCACTTTAGCCTATCCTACCACCAGTTAAGAGTCATGCTTCTGCCCCCTCATGGGTTTTAGCCATTGTTAACAATATAAAATTGTAAAATAAACTTTTTCTTGGTATATCTGTCCTGGTTGAGGTTTTCTTGGTTCAGTGCCCATTATGTTGTCCAACTAGGTACCTGCAGGGGTCACTAATCCTCTATTAGCTTATTTCCTCTTTACATGAGGCCCATAGCTATAGATATATATTACCTGAGGCCCATAGCTATATATATTACCTGAGGCCCATAGCTATATATATTACCTGAGGCCCATAGATATATATATTACCTGAGGCCCATAGCTATATATATTACCTGAGGCCCATAGCTATATATATTACCTGAGGCCCATAGCTTTACAGCTCCTCAGCCCCAAGAGCAGCTGGCCTCAGAGCAGTGAGGTGGCCAATCAGAGAGCAGTGAGGTGTCAGGTGGCCAATCAGAGAGCAGTGAGGTGTCAGGTAGCCAATCAGAGAGCAGTGTGCAGGCCCACTGGAGGCCAAAGCAATCACATTAAAAGGATGGATGGTAGCGCTGGATGTGTGTGTGTGTGGATGGTAGCGCTGTGTGCTTGTTTGTGTGTGGATGGTGGCGCAGTGTGTGTGTGTGTGTGGATGGCAGCGCTGTGTGCGTGTTTGTGTGTGTGGATGGCAGCGCTGTGTGTGTGTGCGTGTGTGTGGATGGCAGCACTGTATGTATTTGTGTGTGTGGATGGTAGCGCTGTGTGCTTGTTTGTGTGTGGATGGTGGCGCAGTGTGTGTGTGTGTGTGGATGGCAGCGCTGTGTGCGTGTTTGTGTGTGTGGATGGCAGCGCTATGTGTGTGTGTGTGTGTGTGGATGGCAGCGCTGTGTGTGTGTGTGTGTGGATGGCAGCACTGTATGTATTTGTGTGTGTGGATGGCAGCGCTGTGTGTGTGTGTGTGTGGATGGCAGCGCTGTGTGCGTGTTTGTGTGTGTGGATGGCAGCGCTGTGTGTGTGTGTGTGTGTGTGTGGATGGTGGCGCAGTGTGTGTGCATGTGTGTGGATGGCAGCGCTGTGTGTGTGCGTGTGTATGGATGGATGGCAGCGCTGTGTGTGTGCGTGTGTGTGTGTGGATGGCAGCGCTGTGTGTGTGTGTGTGTGTGTGTGGCAGCGCTGGGCATCTGTACCATCAGCAGTGCAACCAGACTGATGTCCATCTGCTGTGGCAGGGCAGCATCCTCCTGGGACTGCCACTGAGTGATGGGAACTGATAGCTTATCCAAGCCATCTGTGTGTGTGTGTGTGTGTGTGTGTGTGTGTAATATTAACCCAGCATCAGAGATGGAAATCAGTTTTGCGCATCATTATGGTTTCAACTCATTTAGTTTTCATGAGGAGCCAGAGCCCCCATTGAGGCCATACTGTAGGTATAGGTGTTGCCTGGGCCTCTGTGTGTGTGTGTGTGTGTGTGTGTGTGTGTGTGTGTGTGTGTGTGTGTTGGTGCTGCCCAGAGCAGGGTCAACCCTAGCCTGATTGCCATCGACTTTCAAAGCTCTGCGAGACTTTGGTCTGACCAAGAGCCTCTAGCGCTGTAATTTCTCAAAGCGCATGGTTGACCCGCCTCCCTCTAATGTCTCGGTTTGCTACTGGACGATGTTAGAAAATGTTAGACAATGCTTTCTGAGTTCCCCATTTTTGGGGAACTCAGAAATCCGTTCAGATCAGCAGTTGGCCAGACCAGCGACAGCAACGCAGAAGCTGTTACGTCACTGGGAGGGCGTGCCAGGCTAGGTCAACCCACCCATGGAATCCACCCAAATCTCACAATTACTCACACCAGGCGTGTGTGTGTGTGTGTGTGTGTGTGTGTGTGTGTGTGTGTGTGTGTGTGCTGCCCAGACCAAATTTCACACTCACACCAGGGACCTTATTTATTCAACCAATTATGCAAGAAAAAGTTGTGTGAAGACGGGTGAGTTTGCAACACAAAAGTCGGTATCAAAAGAATTTCCAAGCACGAAAAATCTAATATAGTGCAAAATACATTCATAAATATTTTCTGCAGGCTAATATCTGATTACATTCATACATATTTTCAATAGGCTAGTATCTGATTGACCTTTATGGTGATGCTGGCAATCATGGATGTATCATAAGTTGCTCTATTGAACAGAATGCAAAATGTCAAAGCACTTTTTCTCAGTTGCACTTGCCATGTAGCCTGGCGAATGCCAAACTAAAATCACAAGTGATATTTAGTCTGGGGACCAACCTATTGCATTTCTCGTAGCGGAAGCATCGTTTACAATTGTCCATAGCCGTTTATTGGGCGCTATGAATGTCTGTCATAGCGTCCGCACATACCTCGGAGCCAATACCAGAGCCACCACGTGACGTAAAATGCAATCGAGGGCCGTACAAATCCCTTTTTGTTCTGCGATTGGATACCGAAAGCAGGCGAGAAAAACGGCCATGGTCACCATGCTGCTCTGCAGAGTGCAATGAAATAAGCGTGCAAAGGAGCATGGGAACTCCCAGGCTTCTTGCCATGATGGCTCTCTTCCTTTTCCCCAAACTTCTACATGTACTGATGAAGAGTCTTCAACGTAGCTGCTCCATATTGTTTATAAGCACCTCACTACAGAAAAAAAGGCAAACCTCAACTCAAAGAGAGAGACCTGGTTGTTTAAGTGCTAAACATGAACAAACAAAGCATTGATGTGGGGTCTTCATCTTTCCCACCAGCAACATCCAATAAAATGCTACTGGTAAATGTTAGCATATTCATTAGCAATTTTACATCAGACCCGAGGTCATTTCCCGATTCCACCCCATCTCTCTCTCCCACTTGTTTCCTATCCATCTCTACACTATCCTATCTGATTAAAGGCAAAAAGCCTAAAAAATATCTTAAAAAAAAAAAAAAAAGAATTATGTGGGATGAATATATGGCGTGCACAAATGCACAAATCCAATCACGATGGTCATTAGAACCAGCTACTTGCGTAAAAGCTTGTACTGCACGGTTTTCTGAACATTGAATCTCTCACTGTGCTATGAATAGTGTGTGTGTGTGTGTGTGTGTGTGTGTGTGTGTGTGTGTGTGAGAGAGAGAGAGAGAGAGAGAGAGAGAGGGTGTGTGTGTTTTGCAAGACAGACACAAACTCTGTGTTCTACCTGCAGCATCAGTACCCAGTGTCAAATGTACATTTAAGTAAGAGTGAGTAGTTTACATTCAGAACGCAGACTTGGAGTGGAGACACATAGAGTATAGTATGGCTGGTGGGAGACACATAGAGTATAGTATGGAGAGACATATAGAATAGTATGGCTGTGGAGACACATAGAGTATAGTATGGAGATACATATAGAATAGTATGGCTGGGGAGACACATAGAGTATAGTATGGAGATACATATAGAATAGTATGGCTGGGGAGACACATAGAGTATAGTATGGAGATACATATAGAATAGTATGGCTGGGGTGACACATAGAGTATAGTATGGAGATACATATAGAATAGTATGGCTGTGGAGACACATACAGTATAGTATGGAGACACATAGAGTATAGTATGGCTGTGACATACAGAATAGTATAGTATGGAGACACATAGAGTATAGTATGGCTGTGGAGACACATAGAGAATAGTATGGCTGGGGTGACACATAGAGTATAGTATGGAGATACATATAGAATAGTATGGCTGTGGAGACACATAGAGTATAGTATGGAGAGACATATAGAATAGTATGGCTGTGGAGACACATAGAGTATAGTATGGAGAGACATATAGAATAGTATGGCTGTGGAGACACATGCAGTATAGTATGGCTGTGAGACTCATATAGAATAGTATGGCTGTGGAGACACATAAGTACAATACCCACAGACGGGAGACGGGCAGCTGTCAGTCACCTGCATAACCACAGGAAATAGACAAGAGGATCTTGGGAAGTGTAGGAAATAAACTAATAAACTACAATGTTGGGGAGTGGAGGAAATTAACTACAGTCTTGGGCGGTGGAGGGAATAAAGTAGATAATGTTTGGGATGATAATGTTTAGATAATAAAGTAGATAATGTTTGGGAGTGGAGGAAATAAACTAGCAGTTAGGCTTTAGAATTGTTGTCTACGTGTTGTTGTTGTTATCAGCGGAGTTCCACGCACGGGGAGGACACCGCTCAAGTTCAGCAGTACCGGCCGGTGGGTGTGAGCACTCCGTCCTCAACCGAGGATCTGTGGTCAAGCCCGTGCTTTGTGGAGTAAACTTGCTCTTGAAGAGGAGAGGAGATCTTTAAGCGGCTTTGGATCTTTGGAAGCGGCACAACTCGGATAAGCCTTCTAATTACGCAGGAATTAATAGCAGTGCAAATCTCCAATCTGACTCGATGCGCTGCGGCAAAGTACACCAACGTTTGTGGTTATATTCCGTAGATGTGGCGGGTTTTTTCTTTTAATTTGTCAGTGGCTATGACCTGAGAAATGCGCGCTTAGAAGATGCACGACAAACCCCGCGCTCTGAGTTGATAAGGTTCTGTAGGCTGAACGCGCTGTCAGCGTTGTAAAACTAATGGCGCAAAGAAAAGATCTGAGCTTCCGTGGCTTTGCGCCCTTCTTACGCAGACCCTGTCTCGTGCCATAGCGCGCTTTTGGGATGGAAGGAACTCCATGGATGCGCGTGACCCTGTGAGTAAACATGCCATCAAACCTCACGGGCTCAAACAGCACGGCACTCTTCACGGACACCCAGCATAACTTCGCCGCGCTCATCTTTGGGATCTTACTGATCATCATCATCATCTGTGGCAATGTGCTCGTCTGCATCAGTGTTTACAAGGAAAAGGCCTTAAAAACCACAACTAACTACTTCATCGTTAGTCTAGCTGTCGCAGACTTGTTGTTGGCAGTGCTTGTGTTACCACTCTTCGTGTACGCTCAGGTAAGTTTGTGTGTGTGTGTGTGTGTGTGTGTGTGTGTGTGTGTGTGTGTGTCTTGGGTCGGAATAATGAGGCCGTGTCCTCCTCCGGCTCCTGAAGTCCTTCAGCTGTGTAGCCTACTAAATTGTCCTTAACATACTTAAGAAGCCCAGCGCTCTCCAGGCACTCCCGGCACCGCCTCCCTAATCCAATATCAGCAACATGATTGGCTGGCTGGGCTATTTCATGCTGACGTACTGTATGAGAAGCTGTACTTACTGTAAAGTCCGACGCATCCGAGCTGCATTATTCCTGTCAGAGAGGGCTGGTCGCTGTCCGAGTTCCATGCTGTTTTATTGGAGTGGTGACGCACCCTGCGCACCCTGCGTAACCTCATTCATGCCTTCAGGGCTATGGAGCCTACAGGCCTGATGAAGAATAAAACATGTTATACAGATTTTAAATAACATCCCCATAAAGCTTACCCAGCTTATTTTAAATGAAGTTCAAAATGAAAATTATGAAATGTTTTGTCCATACAATTACATTAAATAACTAAAAAAAAAAAAAATTAAATACTTTTATAATTTGCAAAGAGTTTGGATGTAAAATAATTTAAGTCCAGTTTGCACAATCAGAGCAATCAGATGTGTTTTGATACGGTTATATTTGTCATTTCTACTTAAAGTGCCTATAGGTGCCTGTAGCTGCCTAACCCCTTAAACATACATTTATTTGATTGTTTGGGCCTTGCGTCTAAATAGAGCAGGCGTTTTCATGCCATGAAACCGAACATTTTCCAAACCATGCTCTAGGGTGGATAAATTTGAAATCACCGGTTTTGGCCGATTCGTGTGTACTGTGTAAACAGCATTTTGTGCAAGTGATGTCATTGCCCCACCCCTAAACCTCCGCTTGACCTCGATGCACACAGACGTCTCGTCACACACAACAGCGGAGAGGAGCCCCAATTTGTCTGTTAGCCCTGTTACAGTATGTGAAAGCTAAGCTATCCATAGAATGCCCCAGGTGAACCCGTCTACGCTATCGATAGAATGCCCCCCCCACACACAAAAAACAACTCTCTCTCAAAAATGGATCTGTGATGCTCTGATGGCCTTGGATGCGATGCTCCATATTCAACCTGTGTGTGTGTGTGTGTGTGTGTGTGTGTGTGTGTGTGTGGTCCTTAAATATGAGGGTCTGTGATGCTTTGATGGCCATGGATTGTGTACAGCCTCCATATTCAACCTGTGTGTGTGTGTGTGCAGTTCCAGGATGGCGTGTGGTCCTTAAACATGAGGATCTGTGATGCTTTGATGGCCATGGATGTGATGTTGTGTACAGCCTCCATATTCAACCTGTGTGTGTGTGTGTGTGTAGTTCCAGGATGGCGTGTGGTCCTTAAACATGAGGATCTGTGATGCTTTGATGGCCATGGATGTGATGTTGTGTACAGCCTCCATATTCAACCTGTGTGCCATCAGTGTGGACAGGTACTGAACTCACCAATCAGAATACACCCCATTGCCATGGCAACTCCTACTGAACCCACCAATCAGAATACACCCCATTACCATGGCAACACCTACTGAACCCACCAATCAGAATACACCCCATTACCATGGCAACACCTACTGAACTCACCAATCAGAATACACCCTATTACCATAGCAACACCTACTGAACCCACCAATCAGAATACACCCTATTACCATTGCAACACCTCCCTGTACTCAGTCTAAGTCTCATTGCCATAGCAACCCCTCCCTCTACTTCTGCACAGTCTGCATGTATGCCTCATCGTCATGGTAACTCCTCCCTCTCTCCATGACGACACCTCTCTTCTCCTAGTCTCCTCTCAACAGGTCCATGTTCTTCTATTGCCAATTCCGTTTAACAAAGCCAAAATAGCCAAACTGATGAGGATATGAAAGTTTTGTTTTCATTGCTAAATCAGCCGATTTAGTAAGTGTAGGGTTGATGGGATTTGTAGTCATATAAATGTTAATGGATGGCTTTAAGGGTAGGGGTTGATGGGATTTGTAGTCATATAAATGTTGATGCCCCCACAGGTTCATTGCAGTGTTGGTCCCTCTGAACTACAACCGGAGGCACGTGGACCAGCGGCAGGTGGGTCTTCTGGTTGGCACCTGGGTTCTGGCGCTGGCCGTGGCATCGCCGATCGTCTTCGGCATAAACAATGTTCCAGGGCGGAGCCGGCGGGAGTGTCGGCTGGAGAACGAGAACTACGTCATCTACTCGTCCGTCTGCTCGTTCTTCATCCCGTGCCCACTCATGCTGCTGCTCTACTGCGGAATATTCCGGGGCCTGCGCCGGTGGGAGGAGTCTCGCAAGGCCAAGCTGAGGGGCAGCATTCAGACTTCGCTCAAACTACAGGAGGCCGCCGCCTCCCTCACGTCCCCATTGGTCGACACCGCCTCCCCAACGTCCCCATTGGCTGACACCACCTCCCTAACCTCCCCATTGGATGACACCGCCTCCCCAACGTCCCCATTGGCTGACTCCTTCCCCCCCAGCATACAGCTTGAGAATCAGCACCCTACCATAGAACATGAAGTCACACTTGAGAACTCAGACACTGCTTTAGAACATGAGGTCACACTCGAGAACTCACACCCTACCATAGAACATGAGGTCACACTCGAGAACCAGCATCCTACCGTAGAATGTGACGCCACACACTCTGCTGTAGTGTGTAGAATCACACACAAGAACTTTCCCCACCACACTGATTGTGAGTCACACACACATGTGAACTTACACACCGCAGAGCTCATGAGTGTGGACCTGAGTCCCGTCCAGAAACACACACTCACTGAACTGGGTCCAGTGCAGAAACACACACTCATGGAAATGGGTCCAGTTGAGGAACACACACTCACGGAACTGGGTCCAGTTGAGGAACACACACTCCTGGAGCTGAAGGTGGAGAAGCTGGACCAGGTTGTGGAATCCGGATCAGAACTGGTCCGGGCTGGAAGACTGCGTCTGGACTCCATGTCTCAGGCGGTGCCAGCGGTGGCTCAGCGGTACCCGAACCTGAAGCTCAACACACACACACACACAAACACACACACACACTCACTCACACACTCCCAGAAGCAGCAGCAGGGCTGCAGCAGCAGCAGGGCCAAAATCAACCGCAGGGAGAGGAAGGCCATGAGGGTGCTGCCTGTGGTCGTGGGTGAGTGACTGTTGCAGTATACTACATGAGGAAGTATAGTATATGAGGGTATAAGTATAGTATATGAGGAGGTTTGAGGGTACTTACTACTGTAGTATGTGAGGGTGCTGCCTGTGGTCGTGGGTGAGTGACTGCTGTAGTATACTACATGAGGGAGTTTGAGGGCACTTACTGCTGTAGTATACTATATGAGGGGGTTTGAGGGTACTGTCTGCTGTAGTATGCTATAGAGGGGGTTTGAGTGTACTGCCTGCTGTAGGTTACTGTAATAGAGGGGTTGTACTGAGGGGGTTTGAGGGTACTGTCTACTGTAGTATACTATATGAGGGGGTTTGAGGGTACTTTCTGCTGTAGTATACTGTATTAGAGGGGTTTGAGGGTACTTTCTGCTGTAGTATACTGTATTAGAGGGGTTTGAGGGTACTGTCTACTGTAGTATACTATATGAGGGGGTTTGAGGGTACTTTCTACTGTAGTATACTGTATCAGAGGGGTTTGGGGGTACTGTCTGCTGTAGTATGTGAGGGGGTTTTAGGGTACTGTGTGCTGTAGTATGTGAGGGGGTTTTAGGGTACTGTCTAATGTATATTATATGAGGGGGTAAAAGGGGGCATAAGTATGATCTGTGTGTGTATGTGTGATGAGTATAATGTGTGTGTGTGTGTGTGGTCTCCAGGTGCCTTCCTGTTTTGCTGGACTCCGTTCTTTGTGGTTCACACTCTTCGGGCGATGTGTGAGTCGTGTGCGGTTCCGCAGGAGCTCATGAGCACAGTCACGTGGCTCGGCTACGTCAACAGCGCCGTCAATCCCGTCATTTACACCGCCTTCAACACAGAGTTCCGCCGGTTCTTCAAGAGGTTCCTTTCCTGCTGGAGATGATCCTACTATAGAACCCCGTCATTTACACCGCCTTCAACACAGAGTTCCGCCGGTTCTTC
>JAODXP020004873.1:10000-12500 GCA_027497455.2 Sardinella longiceps | reverse complement strand
GTGCCTGGCGTGAGTGTGATGTTCTTGGTTGGAGGACTTTGGTCCTTTTTCTCCGGAGTGGCGGCTTGTTCAGGCTCCTTCTTACGCCTTTTATAGGGAACAAACAGCCTGACCGGCCCCGTCTACACACACACACACACACACACACACACACACACACACACACACACACACACACACACACACTGTTCAGGCTCCTTCTTACGCCTCTTATAGGGAACAAACGGCCTGACCGGCCCCGTCTACACACACACACACACACACACACACACACACACACACACACACACACACACACACTTGTTCAGGCTCCTTCTTACGCCTTTTATAGGGAACAAACAGCCTGACCGGCCCCGTCTACACACACACACACACACACACACACACACACACACACACACACACACACTTGTTCAGGCTCCTTCTTACGCCTTTTATAGGGAACAAACAGCCTGACCGGCCCCGTCTACACACACACACACACACACACACACACACACACACACACACTTGTTCAGGCTCCTTCTTACGCCTCTTATAGGGAACAAACAGCCTGACCGGCCCCGTCTACACACACACACACACACACACACACACACACACACTTACCATGTTTATATTCTCTGCACTGAAAGAGGAGCCATCCTTAGTACACTGAAATGTTAATAGAGAGAGAGTAAGTAAGTAAGTAACCACCAAAACTGTGTGTGTGTGTGTGTGTGTGTGTGTGTGTGAGTGACTCACCAGGGCTAGGTCATCACAGCAGGCAGCACATGTGCAGGAGGCTGCGTGGGGGTTGAGGATGCGCTCCTGAGCATGAAATACACACACACACACACATATATTCACACACAGTTACTGTACACACACATCACAAGTCACATCACAGAGAGCCTAGTGTGTGTACAGTATGTGTGTGTACCTGTATTAGACCCTGTAGTGGGCGTCCTGCGTATCTGATGTGCTATATGTGTGTGTGTGTGTGTGTGTGTGTGTGTGTGTGTGTGTGTGTGTGTGTGTGTGTGTGTGTGTGTGTGTACCTGTATTAAACACTGTAGTGGGCGTCCTGCGTATCTGATGTGCTATATGTGTGTGTGTGTGTGTGTGTGTGTGTGTGTGTGTGTGTGTGTGTGTGTGTGTGTGTGTGTGTGTGTGTGTACCTGTATTAAACACTGTAGTGGGCGTCCTGCGTATCTGATGTGCTATATGTGTGTGTGTGTGTGTGTGTGTGTGCTATATGTGTGTGTATGTGTGTGTGTGTGTGTGTGTGTGTGTGTGTGTGTGTGTGTGTGTGTGTGTGTACCTGTATTAAACACTGTAGTGGGCGTCCTGCGTATCTGATGTGCTATATGTGTGTGTGTGTGTGTGTGTGTGTGTGTGTGTGTGTACCTGTATTAAACACTGTAGTGGGCGTCCTGCGTATCTGATGTGCTATATGTGTGTGTGTGTGTGTGTGTTAGGGATGCAACGGTTATTGAATTTTACGGTTACCGAACGATACGCCCTCTACGGTTCAATAAACTTTCGTAAACCGCAATATTTCGGTTTATTAATAAAATCTGAATCTATTGAAGCTCCCTGAAATTTGCTTATGCAGCCAGCATTCACGAGCTCTAAATGCTGAGCTCTAGAACCCTCAACCAATCAGCGTGGTTTTATGCTAATTGGCTCCACCTATGAAATGTGTGACACTTTTCACTCACTGCACGTTAGACGGAGAGAGATGAGCTAAAAGCTCCACTCGGAAAGCAGGCAATATTAAGCCAGAAGAATTGCTGCTGTGGTAGATTTCGTGCAAACTGATGACCGTTTACACAAACAAACCACTTAATAACGTAAAATGCGTGTAATAGCCTACAACACATGCTACTAAACCGGTTGTCAGAAAATAGCGCTTACCACTCGTCCAAATTCGCCTACTAGGCTACCGCAAATATAGCCTAACGATACCTTGCCTAATGTAAAATATTACGCAAGGATGTCTAGGGGCTGTAATGCTTAGTTTATCTTGCGATGAGCTAGATCAAATGTCGAGTACGGTGAGACTGGGCTTGGATGCAACAAGTGACAGGTTAAACGTTTTACTGAAAAAACGTCCTCTGTACCTCTCATCCCCAGGCTCAGCTATTGTAACATTAACATAAAGGCAAGCTTCTTTGCAGCACGGTGTTGTAAAGACACTGATAGTAGACTCAGAAATGAATTTCTGAAGTGTGGGATGTCATGCAATCCATTGTCACGCAGACCGTTTCTAGGAATAAAAGACCTCTCATTCTGTTGTTGGCTACCAGCAGCACTTGAAATCAATGACATCATCCTGACAATAGGTACATTTCCTATAGTGAAACTATGTCCTAATTTGGAAATGAGCAAACAATAAAATAGGCCTAGGCTACTGGAGGATATTTACTAGTTTAGGACATTTCATAGCATTTCAAGAATATTAACAATGATGGCCTACCGTAATTGTTGGTTTTATTTTATTCTGTCTACTAGGCAA
>JAODXP020004873.1:2500-5000 GCA_027497455.2 Sardinella longiceps | reverse complement strand
ATTTTTCTTTCTGATTCTGATCCTAATGTCATAAACTCAAAGTTGTCTTCTGATCTTCAACATCTTCATAATTGGTTGGAAGCAAATCATTTAACCATCAACATAAAAAACACCTGAATGTATGTACTTCCATTCTCAGAGGAAAAGCCTATCCATCACTGACCTTATTAGCCTTTCAAACCAACCACTTGTGACCACAAACACCTATAAATATCTTGGTGTGACACTTGACTCACATCTCACTTACCGTGAACACACCCGTAAACTATTGAACAAACTCAATCAGAAACTTTATCTTTATAACAAAATCAGACCTTATCTGTCATTTTCTGTTCCTAGTTGGACATCACTGCACAGCTCTCACTCATTCAAACGCACTGACCTTTCAGAATTCTATCATTAACCACGCTATATCATTTTACTTTCAGTTACAATCACACTGCACTATACCTTCTCTTGCCGCATTACTACCAATCACACATCAAGGGCGGACTACAAGATCAGTAACACAAGCACAACTTCCTGTACCAGCTTTCAAAAACACCTACAGTATGGCCAGAGATGTTGCCGTCCGTCCGTGTGTGTGTGTGTGTGTGTGTGTGTATTATTATTATAATAATATTCACCTGTAGTGATTGGCGATGCGGACGCCTTGAGGCCACTGGCCTCTACGATGCTGCCGTCCGTGTGTGTGTGTGTGTGTGTGTGTGTGTGTATTATTATAATATTCACCTGTAGTGATTGGCGATGCGGATGCCTTGAGGCCACTGGCCTCTACGATGCTGCCGTCCGTGTGAACCACAATCAGAGTGGCCTTCTGGGGGTTTAGACTGTCACCGATCTGCAGCGTGGTCCGCCCAGTCTGGGGACACAAGGGAAACACACACACACTCAGCACTGACACACACACACACACACATTCAGCACTGACACACATACACACACACACACACACACACACTCAGCACTGACACACACACACACACTCAGCACTGACACACACACACACACACACTCAGCACTGACACAGGACTGAGGAGTGAGACAGAGGAGTGAGGAGACTGCAGCACTAAGAGACTGAGGAGTGAGACTGAGGAGTGAGAGACTGAGGAGTGAGACTGAGGAGTGAGAGACTGAGGAGTGAGACTGAGGAGTGAGAAACTGAGGAGTGAGAGACTGAAGAATGAGACTGAGGGGTGAGGAGACTGCAGCACTAAGAGACTGAGGGGTGAGACTGAGGAGTGAGAGATTGAGGAGTGAGAAACTGAGGAGTGAGACTGAGGAGTGAGAAACTGAGGAGTGAGAGACTGAGGAGTGAGACTGAGGGGTGAGAGACTGCAGCACTAAGAGACTGAGGGGTGAGACTGAGGGTGTGAGATTGAGGAGTGAGAAACTGAGGAGTGACAAACTGAGGAGTGAGACTGAGAGATTGAGGAGTGAGACTGAGGAGTGAGACTGTGAGACTGAGGAGTGAGACTGAGGGGTGAGAGACTGAGGAGTGAGACTGAGGGGTGAGGAGACTGCAGCACTAAGAGACTGAGGAGTGGAAGACTGAGAGACTGAGGAGTGAGAGACTGAGGAGTGAGAGACTGAAGAGTGAGACAGAGGAGTGAGAGACTGAGGAGTGAGGAGACTGAGGAGTGAGAGACTGAAGAGTGAGAGAGTGAGGAGTGAGAGACTGAAGAGTGAGGAGACAGGAGTGAGACTGAGGAGTGGAAGACTGAGGAGTGGAAGAGTGAGGAGTGAGAGACTGAAGAGTGAGAGACTGCAACAACCTAATTGGAATTGAGGTTATTTGTAACTGTTTACGTTACGCTGTCTCGGACACAGAACTGTGCCACATGTGAGCAATACGAACACTGAACACTTCCAGACACTCTCACACACACACACAGCTCACACACGGCTCATTCAAACCTGAGAGACTGGGCCCTTCTGAGGGTGGACTGTTTGCACTTTACTCTATGGACTGTTTGTACCTTAGCACCAACTATGCTATGAGTACAAATGCGTATGTGTATTGTGAGGGTCCTCTCACCCTATTGTGGGGCTATAGGAAGACAGAAGAGATGGGTGTATGTGTGTGTGTGTGTGTGTGTGTGTGTGTGTGTGTGTGTGTGTGTGTGTTTGAATTGTCTTCAATTATTTTTAACACTATGGTTTTATGTTAATAGCAGCTTGGGGATTGCAATCCAAATTCTTGTATTCTGTGCAATGACATTAAAGAATTCAATTCAATTGAATTCAATTCAATTCAATACCACATTCAATACGCAATGGTCCCAAAGGTCCCCAGCACGTGCTCTGGGATGGCTGCAGAGGTGGCAAGTACACACACACACACACACACACACACACACACACACACATACACACACACCAGCACGTGCTCTGGGATGGCTGCAGAGGTGGCAGTACACACACACACACACACACACACACACACACACACACACACACACACACACACCAGCACGTGCTCTGGGATGGCTGCAGAGGT
>JAODXP020004872.1:40000-42761 GCA_027497455.2 Sardinella longiceps | reverse complement strand
GTACTCAGTAATTTACAACCGAATTCCAAAAAAGTTGGGACACTTTACAAATTGTGAATAAAAACAGAATGCAGTGATGTGGAAGTTTGAAATTTCAATATTTTACTCAGAATACAACATTGATGACATATCAAATGTTGAAACTGAGGAAATGTATCATTTTAAGGGGAAAATAAGTTGATTTTCAATTTCATGGCATCTACACATCCCAAAATAGTTGGGACAAGGCCACATTTACCACTGTGTGGCATCCCCTCTTCCTTTTAAAACAGTCTGCAAATGTCTGGGGACTGTGGAGAGAAGTTGTGGAGAGAATGTTGTCCCATTCTTGTCTAATACAGGCTTCTAGTTGCTCAACTGTCTTAGGTCTTCTTTATCATGTATTCCTATGTATGATGCACCAAAAGTTTTCTATGGGTGAAAGATCTGGACTGCAGACTTGATGGTGCCTTTCCAGATGAGTAAGCTGGCCATGCCACACACACTCATGCATCTCCATACCATCAGAGATGCAGCCTTCTGAAATGAGCGCTAGCAATACGCAATAACAACTTGGGTTGTCCTTGTCCGGATGGTATGGCATCCCAGTTTTCTGAAAAGAACTTTGAATTTTGATTCGTCTGACCACAGAACAGTTTTCCACTTTGTCACAGTCCATTTTAAATGAGCCTTGGCCCAGAGAAAACGCCTGTGCTTCTAGATCATGTTTAGGAATGGCTTCTTTTTTGACCTATAGAGTTTTAGCTGGCTATGGCGAATGACACAGTGGATTGTGTTCACTGACAGTGTTTTCTGGAAGTAGTCCTAAGGCCAGTTTGTGATATCCATTACATTAGCATTCCTGTATGTGATGCAGTGCCATCTAAGGACCCGAAGATCAAGGGCATCCAGTACGGTTTTCCGGCCTTGACCCTTACGCACAGAGATTGTTCCAGATTCTCTGAATCTTCGGATGATGATATGCACTGTAGATGACTATACCTTCAAACTCTTTGCAATTTTTATCTGAGAAACTCCTTTGTGATCTCGGACCACTACTTTTTGCCACAGCATTTGGGGAACTGGTGATCCTCTGGCCATTTTGACTTCTGAGAGTCAATGCCACTTTTCATACCAAATCATGTTGCCAATTGACCAAATTAGTTGCAAATGGGTCCTCAAGCTGTCCCTTATCTGAAAATTTGACTTTTCTGGCCTCTTATTGCTACCCGTCCCAACTATTTTGGGATGTGTAGCTCTCATAAAATCCAAAATGAGCCAATATTCAGCGTAACATTTCAAAAAGTCTCACTTTCAACATTTGCCATGTTATCTATATTCTATTGTGAACATTATATAGGTTTATGAGATTTGTAAATTATTGGATTCCATTTTTATTAACAATTTATGAAGTGTCCCAACTTTTTTTGGAATTCGGTTGTATCTCTTAATACTTTTTTGTTACACCATTCTTACCTAATACTTACGAATACTTACCCAGTACTTCAGGGGCTATAAATTAAAGCGTTACCACATACAGTATATACTCCTTTGGAATGTCATAAACAAGATGCTAATTCTTAGATATACTGAAACTGTTCTTGGCGAAAAGTTTAAGCCTGAGGTGTGTTCAAATTCACTAACAGAGGTGAACGTTTGTGAACATTGCCAGACTGTTTGCAAATCCTTGGAAGTTCTTGGCTACCGTTAGCGAAACACAGGTGAACAGTCTGAAAAGGTAGTGCTCTGCTAACAGTCCTGTATGTTGGATAGCAAAAGATGTGTGTCCCGATTGGAAATAAATCCCAAAGAGCTTTAAATATTGTCAACGTTGTCTCTCATTAATAGCCCCCTCCGACTAATTTCTACTCTGTTTGCCATTAGTGTTTACAGTTTAAAACAAACAATCGTTCAGATTCCATTGATTAATGCAAACATGTTTGCGATGAGCGTTCACTTATGTTAAATGGATCTGAATGTCACACACACACACACACACACACACACACACACACACACACACACACACACACACACACACACACATGCACACACACCACTTTAACAGCTTAAACCTGATGTTTCTGTGACTGAACTTGAGCATCTCTGTAGTTCAGACAGGAGTCCTGATGGCCCCCATAGTTGTGTCTGGAACTGAAGGAGACTCAGTATGGAGTTTGGATGCTCATATCCAGAGGAATACAAATACATACAGAAGTACTTCTGTCAACACCCCTGTGAGAGCAGCAGTGATGTTCTTATGAAATCGGGGAGGAGTGAAGTTGGAAAAAATAGTAAGAAATATGCTGTTGTGGACACACCAGAAACAAGGAGCTTCTCTGTGATGATCAGGAATCTGCGAATGCAGGATGCTGGAGTTTATTACTGTGGACTTGACCAGTGGGGTCGAGACACTAAAACAAAAGTGGTGCTGAAGGTCAGGAAAGGTACAGTACGTAATGCATCTGCTCTTTGCTTTAAACTGCTTTAAAACTGCTGTCTGTCACACACACACACACACACACACACACAGATGGTCAGGAAAGGTACGTTGTGCATCTGAACATCATAACTGCGGTTTTGCCCCACAAGTCTGTCGCTCACACACACACACACACACACACACACACACACACACACACACACACACACACACACACACACATACACATGCTGCAGCCGAGCATCATAATAGCTAGCTGAAGTGTGTGTGGGCAGCTTGTTGTCCTATGACTGAACTGTGGCCTGCTGATCTGCTTCCTGACACAGACGCATGCAGACT
>JAODXP020004872.1:22500-35000 GCA_027497455.2 Sardinella longiceps | reverse complement strand
GATGCTGACGTCACAGGCAGCGCACTCACGCAGCGTAGTCTGCTGTCAACACGGAAGTAAGTGAGCCGCGGCACACCAGCATAATGCAGTTCAACTCCCCGCAGCGTATAGGCTATGCCGGTCGGCAGCGGCTCGTAGATCAGTCACACGCATCCGACGTTCAGGAACACCAGTCAGGATCCAGCTCGTCCACCTCGACAAATGCCGCCCACACCTGGAAGTCGGGGCACCAACGTCAGCGACACAAAGGTTCAAAGAATACACAGAAAAGTTTCCTCTTACTTCCCTGTTAGTTTTCGGTGATCAGCGTCGGCACTTCCCCAGCAGTACGACGGCTCCCAGCCAGCCAGCCGCTCGCAGCCCGTGGTCTCTCCTCTCCGAACTATCGCGCACTCTCCTTATTCCTCCCGATGCAGTCCCAATTGTGAGTGCAGCCAACCACCGATGCGGCCAGCAATTGCCCACACCTGCAGCTCCTAATTAGCCATTATCAGCTGGTACCTCCGTGTGCGTAAAGGAGCAAAACAGTTACACAAGCACACTTGCGCTGTCAGTCCGAGTGGCTGAGACTGTCCCCATTCATAATGGCATAAGAGTCAGTTATAAAATAGTCCATCAAAATAACAAATGCCCCAAACCCCCCATTGTTCACAATAAATCATTTTCTATCACACACACAGTTCATAGATGCATAACATAAGCATACAGGCTCCCCCGTGACATAAAACCCCCCCACTAAAAGGGTGGTCGTCCCGACCCCCTCCCTTAAAACTGGAACCGCCTGGGAGGAACCCCCATATTAGCCCTGGTGGATCGTCTAGACGAGGGAATTGGACTAGCCCCATCCCCATCAACTTCCCCTGCATTACTCACCCCACCTGTCCCAGGGTTGGAGGACTCAGCTAATGCGGGAGCAGCAGGCTCAGTGTCTGGATGAGGCAAGGGGGCTCGGGTCACTGGCCACGGCCAGTGGAGTGGTAACTGGAGTCCTGGACCCTCAGGGCCCGTCCGAGGCCCATCCGCAGCTGGAGGTGGGGGTTGCAAACTCACAGGGCAGCGACGCAGGTTGTTTCGGTGTAATGTTCGTACAGGACCCTCCCGACCTTCTGGGTGGACCCGGTAGACCGGTTGCCCCGGTCGTAATGGTCCCACCACAACGTACGGAGTAGGGACCCATCTGGGCTCCAACTTCCCACGTGCCCGTCGTCGAAAGTTCCGAACTAGGACCCGCTCACCAGCCAGCAGAGGGACAGCCCAGGCCTTTTTGTTGTAACGTTCTTGATCCCAGGTCTGTCTCCGCTGCACCTGGCCCTGGACATGCTCATAGGCTTCTGTGAGTGTCCGATAATGCTGTTGGACCCAGCCATCCAGATGAAGTCGCGTTTGGGGAGGCCGGACTCCAAGACACAAATCCACCGGAAGCCTTGCGTGTCTGCCAAAAACAACAAAATGGGGAGTTAATTCGGTAGAACCATGCACTGTATTATTATATGCCTGCACCAGTGCTGGCAATTTAACAGCCCACTGGGCCTGACTTGCTGCGGGCAGAGAACTCCAGCAGGCCCAGTAAGGTCTGATTGAAGCGTTCGGTCGCACCATTCCCCTGGGGGTGATAGGGAGTGGTGCGGCTCTTCACGCACCCATACAGAGCGCACAGCTGCTGCATCACCTCCGACTCGAAGGCACCACCCCGGTCAGACAGCAACCGTTCAGGGCAGCCGAAAACTTGAATAAAAGACCCCCACAGGGCCTTAGCGGTGGTCACTGCAGACTGGTCTCGGGTGGGTACGGCTACCGCATATCGGGAGAACAGATCTGTAATTACAAGAATATAAGGGTAAGTATCATCAGGCCGGCCTAAGGACAAGTAATCTAGCCCCACAAGTTCAAACGGGTAGGAACACTGAATGGACTGTAGCGGTGCCTTTCCCTCCGAACCAGCCTTGGTCACTGTGCACTGCACGCACTCCTGGGCCCACCGGCCGCAATCCTGGAACATCCCCGGCCAGAAGAATCGTTTCCTCAGAAGGCTCAGTGTACGGTCAGTACTGGCATGTCCGGCTGCTTGATGGTAATCTGCCCACACCCCAGGGGCCTCTGCAGGTGGCACCAAGATCTGCGAGTCTTCAGACCCAACCCCAGTGCGCCGCTGTAAAACTCCATCGCGCATCTCGAGCCGTTCCCATTCCGCCAGCCACTTGCGCATCATGGTACTTTGCTGTGAGAGTACCTCACTTGTGGGTTGGGAGTGCTCAGCCCTCCAGGCAGCCAGCTGTCGTAGATCCCCATCTGCTTGTTGGACACTCCTCCAGTAACTCCACAGCGTCGCATCCGCTTCCTCCGGATCCAGGCCAGTCCCAGCAGACGGAAGGATGGCCCCACCTGCGACCGGCTCTGGTGTTGCTTCGACGGCATTCACATTCTGGGCATCAGGCAGGCGGGACAAAGCATCAGCGTTGTGGTTCCGGCTTCCAGGCCGGTATTTGATGGTATACTTGAAGCTGGCCAATTGGGCCACCCAACGCTGCTCAGTGGCCCCCAGGTTGGCAGTGTCCAGATGCACAAGGGGATTGTTGTCTGTGTAGATGTCCACCTCAGCCCCCAGAGATAATCCTTGAATTTTTCTGTGACTGCCCACTTGAGCCCCAGTAACTCCAGCTTGAACGAGCTGTAATTGCGGTCATTGCGTTCAGCTGGGTGGAGACTACGGCTCGCATAGGCAATCACTCGTTCACGGTCCTCTTGTAGCTGGGACAGCACGGCCCCAAATCCCTCCAAACTAGCATCGACATACAGCCGGAAGGGCAGGCTGAAGTCCGCGTAGGCCAAGACCGGGGCCTCCAGCAAGGCCTTCTTCAGTCGGTCAAATGCCGCCTGGCACCCCTCGGTCCATTGGATGGCCGCGTTCTTTGTCCCAGTGGTGCCTTCTAGCAATCGATGCAAGGGGGCAGCTATTTTGGAGAATCCGGCAATAAAGCGCCGGTAATATCCGGCAAACCCAAGGAAGGACCGGACTTGCTTTACAGTGCTTGGGACCGGCCACTCTTTCACTGCTGCCATTTTCTCGGGGTCTGTGGCCACTCCCCGTTGGCTCACTACATGCCCCAGATAGCGGACCTCCTTCCGGAAGAGGTTGCACTTTTGGGGCTGGAGTTTTAGGCCATGGGCCTGGAGGCGCTGAAAAACTTGTTCCAGATGAGCAAGGTGAGTATCAAAACAAGGAGAAAATACAATAATATCATCCAGATAAATTAATAAAAAATCATTCACCTGGTCTCCCAAACAACGTTGCATCAACCGCTGGAACGTGGCCGGGGCATTGCACAGGCCGAACGGCATCCTCTCGAACGGCATCCTCTCGAACTGGTACAGACCTAAAGGTGTTACAAATGCCGTCTTTTCCTGGTCGCGAGGATCCACCTCGACCTGCCAATACCCACAGGCCAAGTGCAGGGTTGAGTACCAGGCTGCCCTCTTGAGAGTGGTTAGAGATTCCTCAATCCGGGGAGGGGGTAGGCGTCCTTGTGAGTGAGCTGGTTCAACTTCCGGTAATCGACGCAAAACCGCCACGAGCCGTCCTTTTTACGAACAAGGACGACAGGGGCGGCCCAAGGACTCGAGCTCTCCTTTACTACCCCCTTCTCCAACATCCCTTGCAGCAGACTCCGTAGCTCCGCGTAGAGGCTAGGGGGAATTGGACGGTGCCTTTCGCGCACCGGGGGCGCATCTCCAGTTGGGATCTGATGCAAGACAGCCCGGGTGCGGCCAAAGTCATCCTCATCCGCAGCGAACACGGTGGACCACTTCCTCAACAAGGTAGTAAGCCGGCTCTGCTCCTCTCGCGTCAAACCTTCTCCCTGTAGGCCCATGACCGGATGGTCTTCCGTAGCCTTCACGCCCACTGACTGAACGGTCACTTCCACCACGGTTGGCTCGGGGTGGGTGAACACCAGCTCGGATTGGCCACGTACGTCGTCAGCATTGACCTGGTCCACTGCTGCTAGAGGAAGCCCCTGGGGAACCTGGACAGAGAAAGGGTTAGGGTTACAGAGGCGTAGTGGAACTCTACCTTGGCGCATCCACGTCAATGTCCTGGCAACCCTCCACTCCCGGCTCCAGTCGTCAAGGTCTTCGACCAGGACCCAGCAATCAGCCTTGCCCATCCCTTGGGGTACTCGTGTCCACACCACCATCTCGGCTTCGGGGGAGGACAACAGGGGGCTGACGCTCCAACTTGGCGACTCCCTGCATCCGTGGAGTGGGCCCTTGCACCAATGTCTTCCCACAGACAGCAAAGGCCTTGGCCCATGCTTCTCCTGCCATCTGTGTCGTCGTGGACCTAAACGCTGCCTCCCCGGGGTGACTCCCCTGGAACACCTGTGCCCAGCAATCAGAGATTACGTTCATGCCCAGGATGCCACACTCGGCACTTAAACAAGAATCCTGGACAATTACAACCCCCTTTTCTGGCAAGCTGATACCCCCCACCTCAAAGTCCATCACTGTATACCCAACATAGGGTATGGTGAGCCCATTAGCAGCCCTCAATGTCAGCCATGGAATTTCCCCAGCTCCCCGGAGAACCCCTTCCCCAAAATACTTTTGAAAAAATGAATGACTAAAAAGACTAACCTGGGAGCCAGTGTCCAGGATACAGGGAACCTTTTTACCTTGCACCATCACCTCCACACGTGGGCAGGTGCCGATGATGGCAGTCTCTTGAACCTGGAGCTTTTCTGTTTTCTCCCCGGTGGCTTGCCCCAGAGCAACCGAGGGTTCTAAAAACCCGCCGATGGCTGGCGGCGACGTGGGCAAAAGCGCTGAATATGTCCAGATTCTCCGCAGTCCCGACATATAGGCCGGCCTTGTGAATCCCACTGAAACGCCGGTGACCCCCTGGAGGGACCCTGGGTGGCCCTGGGACGAGCAGGTGGTGCAGCTGGAGGGGCATCGCGTTCGCGGTGAGTGGCCGCCAGGGGCTCGTGGAGGTGAAGTTTCTTTAAGTCATCCAGTAATGCTTTGCTCATTGCAGCCACCTGGTCCTTGAGTTCCTGCTGCAGCTCCAGCTTCAACGATTCTCTCCATTGCTGCAAAGACGGGTCACTGGCTGGGGCCACTGGTGCGGCCTGTGCAACATGCGCCTTACAAACTTGAGCTTCTCTTTGATCCAGCTCCCGTTCCAGCGCTTTAGCCTCTGCACAGGTGGCTGCAAACGTCATGTCTGGAAGACGCCGTAGCTGGCGCTGTAGCTCTTGTTGTACTGAGCCCGGCCTCAAGCCCATGGAAAATTGGGCTCGCAACATTTCATCGTCGCCACCCACTGGCGCAGCATCCACAGCACGCCATCGTTGGTGAAGCTCACGTAGCCTAAGGGTGAAAGATGCAACGCTTTCTTCCGCCCCCTGCCGACATTGGAAAAAGTGAGCTCTCAATTGCGCGACCGACTCCCCTCCCCCATACAGTCCTCGCAATAAGGTGAAGATCGCTGCATCTGTATCTCGCTTCGTGGCTTCTGCCAACAGGACTTCTCTTTTTGCATCTCCTTCCAGAGCACTCAGCACAAAGTCCACCCTCTGCTGTCCACTTAACCCCTGGGCCCGCAAAAAAGCCTCTAACTGAGTCTGCCACTCCCTCAATGCATCTGCCCCCCCTTTTCCCCCAAATTTTGGTACCCATGGGCAACCCATGAACCATGGCATTAAAACATTGTTAACTGTGCTGGTCCCTTCTCCACCCCCAGCACCCCCTCTCTATCCGTAGAGTTCTCCATGTTCGTGTGTGCGCTGGGATCCCTGCCAACTACGCCAAAAAGATGTCACCAGACGAAGCTGGGACGTTAATGCAGCTAATCCCAGTTGCACACACGAAACACAGGAGTCAGTGTAAAGTCAAAATACAAATAGTTTATTATTACATAAAGTTCATAAAACTGTAGCAGCACAAACTACCGGATAGGGAGGCACAATAATTACGTACGTAGATACAGTCGGGCCCACTAGTAGAATTCAGTGAAAATACTCCACCCCTTCCCAAAGGGCAATGCACATCATCAAACACAGCAAATGTAATCACAGCACATCACAACACCCAAAACTGCAGTATAAATGGTGAGCAACCCACAGCAACACAGCATGGATCCCTATTGCATACTCCGCCCCCAATGACTATGCCCTCCCACAACACAATAGTTTTAGCACACACAGGAGACACTAATGGACAGACAGGGGAAAGGGGTAATGGAAAAGTAGTTCCGTTGGCCGGCGCCGTCCGGCCAAAAAACAAAAAAAAAGAAAAATAAGAAAATAAAAAAAATAAATTGCCACTGCACAGTCTATAGCACAATATTGCACTGTCCCTTTAACAAAGTTCCTGCACCACGCAGTCTCACCCAACGTCTCTTCTTTGGATGCTGACGTCACAGGCAGCGCACTCACGCAGCGTAGTCTGCTGTCAACACGGAAGTAAGTGAGCCGCGGCACACCAGCATAATGCAGTTCAACTCCCCGCAGCGTATAGGCTATGCCGGTCGGCAGCGGCTCGTAGATCAGTCACACGCATCCGACGTTCAGGAACACCAGTCAGGATCCAGCTCGTCCACCTCGACAAATGCCGCCCACACCTGGAAGTCGGGGCACCAACGTCAGCGACACAAAGGTTCAAAGAATACACAGAAAAGTTTCCTCTTACTTCCCTGTTAGTTTTCGGTGATCAGCGTCGGCACTTCCCCAGCAGTACGACGGCTCCCAGCCAGCCAGCCGCTCGCAGCCCGTGGTCTCTCCTCTCCGAACTATCGCGCACTCTCCTTATTCCTCCCGATGCAGTCCCAATTGTGAGTGCAGCCAACCACCGATGCGGCCAGCAATTGCCCACACCTGCAGCTCCTAATTAGCCATTATCAGCTGGTACCTCCGTGTGCGTAAAGGAGCAAAACAGTTACACAAGCACACTTGCGCTGTCAGTCCGAGTGGCTGAGACTGTCCCCATTCATAATGGCATAAGAGTCAGTTATAAAATAGTCCATCAAAATAACAAATGCCCCAAACCCCCATTGTTCACAATAAATCATTTTCTATCACACACACAGTTCATAGATGCATAACATAAGCATACAGGCTCCCCCGTGACATGTGTGTCTGTGTATTTTTGACTTTTTCATGTTTAGACCAACAGACTTCACATACAAAGCCTTGTGAACAGAAATGTGTGTGTGTGTGTGTGTGTGTGTGTGTGTGTGTGTGTGTGTGTGTGTGAAAGCTCTTATATGTAGATAGCATAGTGAGTATTTCTGAGGGCTGCAGCTACACACTCATATCTGGAGACTGAAAAAGGAAGACGACTAACACACTATTTCTGCTCTGTTTTGTGAAGTTTTCAGCTGCGTGACCACAAAAGAAAAAGAAACGTTATTTTCCCATGAGGGTAAAAGTCTGGAGCTTGTGTGTCCGTATCCAAAGGGACGTAAATCCACCCCTAAGTACTTCTGCCGTGATCCGTGTATGTATAAAGATGTGCTTGTTGAATCAGTGGAATCAAGCACCGCTTCAAAAGGAAGATTCTCTCTCCATGACAACACATCTGGTCTGTTCTTCACCGTCACCATCAGCAATCTGACCACACTGGACTCTGGGAGCTACCAATGTGGACTTAGCCGATGGGGCCAAGACATTTGGACTAAAGTCATTCATTTCTACATTTATGGTAAGCTTAGGTATCTTGTGTTTTCGCTATTCAGTTTAGTGATAGTCTTTTAGTTTTTAGGAAATCATGGATGAACTACCTGTACAAAGTCTTCAGGAAAGATCCACTTCATCTAAACAGTTTTGCTATCTGTCTATTTTTGACATTTTGCCATTGACACACTAGACCCCGCAGTTCCAAACTAAGAACTACTTTGAGGGGCGGAAGATGAACAAACATGAAATTCAAACTAAATAGTAGAAAATACTTTTTTTTTTTTTAAGATTCGTAAGTTAATAATGTAACTGTTGTATAAAAGCAATATCACTCTTGTGGTCATGGTGTTGGTTAGTGGGATGTCGCCACAGCTGTGGTTACCTACAGGACTCTGCCGAACCACACCCGTGGTGATGTCACCTAATAACATCACTCCCACCCGTGGTGATATTACCTACAGTACTAACACCACTCCCACCCGTGTGCTTGAATATGCATCACACACCTTTTGTGCACACAACTGTACACACAACCACTAAGGGTGCAGTTTATAATAGTTTTAAACAGGGTGCGATTTGGTGGGGGGATGGGTCGGATTTCCGTACCTCTGGTTTTGGTATCCCTGCCTCTGCTTGAATAATTTTATCTCCGGTGGGGATAACATTTATCCCCCCTTGATATCTCGTGACAGTATGCAAGCAATGCGACTAACAAACATCTAGTGTGCAGCTAATTATAAAATTAAAAAAATTGCGTCCTGTGTCCTGAATTGTGTGCGTGACAACTCCTGGCTCACTTTGCCTCGAACTTTATCCTATAAGCGCAGGTGTTTTTTTTCTCACTGGAAAGACTAAAGCTATAGACGAGAAGGAAAACGAAAGGAAACTTCATAATGTTATCACATTGTTTGAACAACTTTGTGCAAAGGAAAACAAACTGTTTGGCAAAGGCACAATTTAAGTTTGATATGAAATGTGTGTAATGTCAACGTATCAGGCAAAATATCTAAATCGCGGGGATGTGAACACGTTTTAGGTAAATCAGCCAGTTGTAGAACATGACCAATAAATGGCTTAATCTAGGCAAAATGCTCAAACAATACATTAAGTAGGAAGGCCTAGTTGGTCCTATTTGCATTGGCTATTTTTATGCTCAATGCCCTGGCTTTCCTCACAGTTGCACTACCGCGCGTACCGTCGGATCCAACGAATGTCTTGGGTTGGGTCAACAACATATCTCTGTTTTCTTTAAAGGTGGAGTCTGTTATTTTTGTGGGAGATCTATGGGTCTGTGATTCTTTTAAAATGAAATAAGTAAATATGCAGACATGAGGGCTATAACTCTGTTAAAGGGGAGGTCTTATTCTGTATGATTACTCATTATGATTGTTTTTCTGAAAACACAAACACCCAACCTAAATAGGTTGGTGGTCAGCTTTATGTTCCCACAGCCCTTTGTTCCCACAGCCCTACAGTATGTTCCCACATTTCTTAGACAGAATTTTGGGAAATTAAGCCCTATATTCCCACAACCCTATGTTACCACATTTCTTAGGAAATTTGGGAAATTGAGCCCTATGTTCCCACAGCCCCGCATGCTCTCACATTACAAAGATTTTTTTAAAAATTAGACCCTATTTTCCCACAGCAATATGCTCTGATAAGGGCATGTTTACATCAACACAGGTAATATTTATCCAGTTAGCCCTTCTGTTCACATTAGAACGGAGGATTCTGAAACTGATTCTAAAAAATGATTGCTGAGGTCGTTTTCAAAAAATTATTGATGAGGTGGATGAATATAAAACCGTTGTGGAATGTGGATGCAAAACTTATCCTCACTACCTGGAAGGCACCATTGAGGGCAAATAATACCAAAGATCGAATCTTGCTTGAAGAAAGAAAGAAAGAAAAAAAAACCTCTTAGAAATGTGGGAATATAGAGCTGTGGGAACATAGAGCTGTGGGAATATAGAGCTGTGGGAACATAGAGCTGTGGGAACATAGAGCTGTGGGAACATAGAGTTGTGGGAACATAGGGCTGTGGGAATATAGAGCTGTGGGAACATAGAGCTGTGGGAACATAGAGCTGTGGGAACATAGACACGCTCCCCATAATTGACCACCTACATCTGAATTCTATAAATGTTTACATTTGTATTTGCAGCTTCAGCACCAGAGTTTTGGGTTTCTACTCCAGAACCAGACGACCATCTACTGACCATCTACCATCACACAACCAGAGCCAATACAACACCTCTAACTCACAACTCTACAGGTACACACACACACACACACACACACACACACACACACACACACACACACACACACACACACACACACACACACACAGGACCATCTACCATCACACAACCAGAGCCAATAACACACCTCTAACTCACAACTCTATAGGTACACACACACACACACACACACACACACACACACACACACACACACACACACACAGACACAGGACCATCTACCATCACACAACCAGAGCCAATAACATACCTCTAACTCACAACTCTACAGGTACACACACACACACACACACACACACACACACACACACACAGGTCCATCTACTGGATCACACAACCAGAGGCAATAACACACCTCTTACTCACAACTCTATAGGTACACACACACACACACACACACACACACACACAGGTTGCCATAACCTTTTACAGTAAGTCAAAAATGTTAATTAGTATAGATGCATAATTGTCATGGATACATGGCTGGATATTTGGCATGAATACTGTACATTCATACATTTTACTGATGTCCACAAAGTACGCAATACACAATAATCACTAATACTAGACATTGTATTGGGAGTGTGGAAAAGTATGATCTAAAATCCTAATATTGAATTCTGAGACTCACACACACACACACATCTGTGTGTGTGTGTGTGTGTGTGTGTGTGTGTGTGTGTGTGTGTGTGTGCGCTTCAGTCTCTGCTGTAGGTCTGGTGCGTGTGTGTGTGATTCTGGGAGTGCTGGTGTGTGGTGTGTTATCTGTTCTTTGGGTGGAATGTGTGCACAACACACACTCTTCATCTCGGGGTAAGTGGCTTTAATGTAAACACGTCATTTAGAAGCTAATGTACACGTTATTCAGAACTTAATACACCGGTGTGTGTGCTACTGCCAGATATCGATCTAGGAATTAAGGTCTGTGAGTCAGTTACAGTCTCTCTCTCTCTCTCTCTCTCTCTCTCTCTCTCTCTCTCTCTCTCTCTCTCTCTCTCTCTCTCAGTTTCCTTCAGGAAGAGAGCTTCCCTTGCCCGGCTGAGTAACACACACACACACACACACACACACACACACACATGTTTAAGAAATTGCCTAAACTATGTTGTTTTTATCAGACACACACACACACACACACACACACAGTCCCACACACACACTCTTTAACTCTCTGTAACTCTCGTATTCATTCAGCCTAGGTGCACATGGTGTCTGTTGTATTTTATGTCCTAAGACATATTTATCACTTGGTTGGTATTAGTGACCTGTAATGACTGCAATGCAATGACTGTTGGTTACACTGTGTGTGTGTGTGTGTGTGTGTGTTGTACAGTATACTGCCTGTGCTTTTCTCTGCTCCCTCCTGTGAACAAGTTATTTGGGGGTTAATTGAGTTAATTGTGGGTGGAGCTTAGCCTGTTAGCCTGGACCTGATTGGCTGAGAGACAACAAGATGGAGGATATAAGCCTGGCTGCCCTCTTCACTGCTGGACTCTCTCCTCTGTCTCCTCTCCCTCCTCAGACTGCTGTTTGTTCCTCCCACTGAGGTTCAACTCTTGCTCTTGCAGTGCGCTGGAAGCTCACCACTTTGTATTTGAATTTACCAGATCTTTTTACCAGATATTTTTCTCTTTATTTTTTTATTTATGTTTTTTTATTTTTCTGTAATGAGACTCTTATGGAAGGCTGTAGGGAGGCAGGTACCATCTTCTTTGATCCTTTTAAATTAGTTAAACTTCCAAAATAGTAAGTCTCTGTTGGTTTGTTATTTTGTCCTGTCCACCTCCTGAAGTGCATATGAGCTCTGCTTGTTTTTTTCTTTTCATAAAATAAATACAATAAGACATTTGCATAAGACATCTGTCCTTTGAATTCCTTTTCTGTTTTGCGGTAACATTGCCGTGAATAGAACTATGGGGTTAAAAATGTCTCAATGATATTTGTAAATGCACAGAGGGTTATCTACAAATAGGTTTGCAGATGTGTTCAGATATCCGCAAATGCAAATATTATATTTGTGACTTAAATTTGTCTTCACAAATAATGTTGTATTTGCAAATATGACAAAAAGGAATTTGTAAAAAAAAAAAAATACATTTGTAAAACTGGAAATTATATTTTTGAATTTTATTTCTGCATTTTTGGATCGCCAATCACACATAGGCATTCATCGTTTCCCTATGACGTATTTTTGAGACATTCGTTCCGCGGACACAGATCCACTCAACACACGTCTACTGATTTGCAAATAAAGCACGCTATGAACGCTAGCCATCTTCTAGTTGGCAGTGTAGTTCCAATCATTACGGCTCTGATTCATTAGACAAAGCCGTCTGATTCATTTAGGGGATTAAATGATTTTAACCGTAGATTGAGAAAAAATGTAATTGTTATGGAATGTTTGTGGTATGTGCCTATCATACGTGAGAGTAGTGACAAAGTATATCGAAAGGGGAAAAAAGTTTGTTCATGTTTGGCGTGGTAGAACATTTTCGACTAGCATGGTAGGTCCTAGCGCGGAAAAGCATAAATGGTGGTTTGTTAAATTTTGATGTACAAC
>JAODXP020004872.1:5000-17500 GCA_027497455.2 Sardinella longiceps | reverse complement strand
ATCACGCCTGGGGCCCCTTTCCCTCCCATTGACCATCACGCCTGGGGCCCCTTTCTCTCCCATTGACCATCACGCCTGGGGCCCCTTTCCCTCCCATTGACCATCACGCCTGGGGCCCCTTTCCTCCCATCACGCCTGGGGCCCCTTTCCCTCCCATTGACCATCACGCCTGGGGCCCCTTTCTCTCCCATCACGCCTGGGGCCCCTTTCCCTCCCATTGACCATCACGCCTGGGGCCCCTTTCTCTCCCATTGACCATCACGCCTGGGGCCCCTTTCCCTCCCATCACGCCTGGGGCCCCTTTCCCTCCCATCACGCCTGGGGCCCCTTTCCCTCCCATCACGCCTGGGGCCCCTTTCTCTCCCATTGACCATCACGCCTGGGGCCCCTTTTCTCCCATCACGCCTGGGGCCCCTTTCCCTCCCATCACGCCTGGGGCCCCTTTCCCTCCCATCACGCCTGGGGCCCCTTTCCCTCCCATCACGCCTGGGGCCCCTTTCCCTCCCATTGACCATCACGCCTGGGGCCCCTTTCCCTCCCATCACGCCTGGGGCCCCTTTCTCTCCCATCACGCCTGGGGCCCCTTTCCCTCCCATTGACCATCACGCCTAGCCTGACACGTCAGACTATATCATAAGAATGTATAGTCTGAAGACCACTGATAGACTGTACCTCAATGGAGGGGCGGGTGATTGCGTTGTCTTTCAAACTGCCTCTCCACGTAATAGGCTAGCGTTCCGGCCAGTGGTACCAGCTGGTATATCAAACTTTTCCCGTAGCCCGTCGGTAACACGGCAAAGACATCTTTTTCAGAACGAAAAACTTCAGTGCACTTTCTTGTTTCACTTTCAAAGAAAATGACAAGTGCAATTCGTCCAAAACTAAAGCCAAAGACGATTCCGCTCTGGTTTGAGCAGGGCTGTCGTCATCGTACAAAGCCCGCCTTACGATTTCCTGTACACATACCGCGCTGTGATTGGTTATCCGCCTCCAGAGGAAGGCTAAAACGGGTTTTTATCAGTGGCCTCTAGACGTACCTCTGTGAAAATTCAAATTTGCTACCACTAGGGGTACGTCTAGAGTCTAGGCTACATCACGCCTGGGGCCCCTTTCCCTCCCATCACGCCTGGGGCCCCTTTCCCTCCCATCACGCCTGGGGCCCCTTTCTCTCCCATCACGCCTGGGGCCCCTTTCTCTCCCATCACGCCTGGGGCCCCTTTCCCTCCCATTGACCATCACGCCTGGGGCCCCTTTCCTCCCATCACGCCTGGGCCCCTTTCCCTCCCATTGACCATCACGCCTGGAGCCCCTTTCCCTCCCATCACGCCTGGGCCCCTTTCCCTCCTATCACGCCTGGGGCCCCTTTCTCTCCCATTGACCATCACGCCTGGGGCCCCTTTCTCTCCCATTGACCATCACGCCTGGGGCCCCTTTCTCTCCCATCACGCCTGGGGCCCCTTTCCTCCCATCACGCCTGGGGCCCCTTTCCCTCCCATCACGCCTGGGGCCCCTTTCTCTCCCATCACGCCTGGGGCCCCTTTCTCTCCCATTGACCATCACGCCTGGGCGTTTCCCAGAGACGCATCTCTGATCACAATAGGAACGTTTTTGGCCTTTATTTTATTTTTTTTGGGGTCTTTATTTCATTCTTTAATTTATTATCTATGTGACAAATAAACTCTTGAATATTAATATCATGAATCTGTGTTTGTGTGTGTGTGTGTCTTAGGTTACTTGTTTAATGAAAGCTTGTCCAAGATGAACGCATTCCAGTCTATGCCGTTTGCAGCGTCTTTGTGTGTGTGTGTGTGTGTGCGTGCGTGTGCGTGCAAGTGGTCTGAATCCATCCTACTGTGTGTTTCCTGAGAAGATGCAGATCTCCTCTTCCACCACTAGGGGTCAGCATACCTGGAGTCAGACTCTGCAGAAATGCACTAATATATAGAGTGCATTAACACAGGGATATAACATGTTATTTATAGTCTATAGAGCTTTAGTAACACATTTATAAAGCCTTATAAACTAGTCATAAAGCCATGTAGTGATTGATATAAATGGATATAACTGTTCAAAGGTGACTGAAGTGTCTTAAATACAGTATAAGAGATACAGCAGGACATTGCTTATGGTACATCATGGCCCTTTACAGCAGTGGAGTCATAGCCATGTGAAAGATTCAGTTAACATAGAATCTATATTGATATCTATAGTCATTACAGACCATTGTGTGTGTGTGTGTGTGTGTGTGTGTGTGTGTGTGCTGGCTCCACTCTCAGCATCCCTTTGAGTATGTGTGTGTGTGTGTGTGTGTGTGTGTGTGTGTGTGTGTGTGTGTGTGTGTGCTGGCTCCACTCTCAGCATCCCTTTGAGTTGTGTGTGTGTGTGTGTGGGTTGGTCTGCTCTGCTTCCTTCCTGAGTCTGCTAAACACACTCTGTCACTCGCTCCTTCTCTCTAGCTCACACACTCATACACTCACACACACTCGCTCACTCTCGCTCAGTCAGTCTCAGTCACACATATACAGTAGATTTCTTTCTTTCTTTCTCTCTATATCACACACACACACACACACACACACACACACACACACACACACACACACACACACACACACACACACACACACACACACAACCTTCTGCCCTCTCTCCAACCACAAAGTTTCTTTTCCTGTCCTATCGAGGGAAGTGGTAGCATTTGTGTGTGTGTGTGTGTGTGTGTGTTTTTTATAATGATCAGAACTGTGCGGCTGCGACTGAGATGAAGACGAGCCTTTGGATTCTCTCCTTCTGTTTTGGTGAGTTGTGTGTGTGTGTGTGTGTGTGTGTGTATGCTATTTTGTATTGTGCTAAATTAGTAGAGGGGCAGTATTCTCAAAGAATCTTAAGACTGAAAGTAGGTCTTAACAGGTGAATATAGGAGAAACTCCTAAAAAAAAAAAATGGCTGTCAGTCAGAACTTTAGGACTCCTAATTTTTTAGGATAAGAGTAATTCACAAAACAATTTAGCGCTAAAAGTAGCACCTAAGTCTGTGACACCTTAGGGGTAGTCCAGGATTTCTAAGTCACTAGCACCAACTCCTAACACATCGCGATTGTATACAAAACGTTCATAAATGCCTATGCAATGCCATTTATTCGAGTATCTGTCACCATATGCAGCAGCTTATAAGGAATGCAATAACGCCAAACCCGTGTTAAAGTATATACGTATATACGTGTACGCCAAACCCGTGTTAAAGTATATACGTATATATGTGTACGCCAAACCCGTGTTAAAGTATATACGTATATACGTGTACGCCAAACCCGTGTTAAAGTATATACGTACGTGTACGCCAAACCCGTGTTAAAGTATATACGTACGTGTACTTCTTCTCTGTCTAAATGTGCTCTCAAAAAATGGAGTAAAAACGGTGCAAAGATATTTTATCATTCCACAGCGAATCTTGTTTACTGTTTTATTTGTGGCCTGTCATCTCCGTTCGCATTCTCTCTACTGGAGCTGCACCGCACGCAGTGGGCGCCCACCTGTCACTCATCAACCAATCTCCGATGTACTATAAATGCAAGCGGGCTCATGCATGAGAGCTGACGTCAACCATAGCAACGGAGGTTTTATCTTAGACTAAGAGTTGCTATTTATCCGAACTAAAAGTAGGTCTCAGAGGCATTGTGAATTACTTTTAAGAAATAACTCCTACATAAAAACGTTGTCATTCTCTCTCTCTCACACACACACATACACACACATACACACCACCTTAACAGCTTAACCCTGATGTCTCTCTCTCTGAACTTGAGCATCTCTGTAGTTCAGACAGGAGTCCTGATGGCCCCCATAGTTGTGTCTGGAACTGAAGGAGACAGTGTGGAGTTTGGATGCCCATATCCAGAGGAATACAAACACATACAGAAGTACTTCTGTCAACACCCTTGTGGGAGAAATGATGTTCTTATGAGATCAGGGAGGAGTGGAGTTGGTGTTACAAATAAGAAATATGCTGTTGTGGACACACCAGAAACAAGGAGCTTCTCTGTGATGATCAGGAAACTGCGAATGCAGGATGCTGGAGTTTATTACTGTGGACTTGACCAGTGGGGTCGAGACACTAAAACAAAAGTGGTGCTGGAGGTCAGGAAAGGTGAGTTATGGAGCTGAACATCATAACTGCTGTAGACACACACACACACACACACACACACATACACAGACACAGACACAGACACAGACACACACACACACACGCTGACGGTCAGGAAAGGTATGTCATGCATCTCGTCCCTTTTTCCTCTTTCCATCTTCTGCGTTCAAATCTTCTTTACTCAGACACACACACACACACACACACACACACAGACTTCCACTCAGTACAGTATGTGTTCTAAGTTGTTTAACTGTGTTGTGTGCTTAAAGTTACCACAAGTTCAAACATCTTTACTAGGTATTCATGCCCTTAAAGCGGTGCCTGCTAAATGCACGAGTTTGCGAGTGGAACAAAATCATTTACAACAGCATATGCGAACGCAAACACAGAAGCGAACAAGCACATCACTAAGCACTGAATCAATTTAGCACTGAATCAATGGAATAAATGAAAACCGAAAGCGTTGACTCAATGTAAAGTGCTTCGCGTTTGCTCTGTGCTGTTCATGGCTTGGTTGCGTGGCTTGGTTTCAAACCCTTTCAAACCCTTAAAACACATTTCACACACACACACACACACACACAAAAAGTTTTGTGTGGGTGACATACACTCAGATATGTGACCCTCCACCAAAAGCCAGTTGCAACATTTTTTTTTTTTTTTTTTTTCAAAATCAAGTTATCACAGACAAATAAGCTTTCAAATGATACCAATATTGGCTGAGACAAACGACAGTGAAATTCATTAGCATTAGGAATACCCCTAATAGTAGCCTGGCGAATGCCAAACTAAAAATCACAAGTGATATTTAGTCTGGAGACCTACCCATTGCATTTCTCGTAGCGGAAGCATCGTTTAAGATTGTCCAGAGCCGTTTATTGGGCGCTACAAATGTCTATCATAGCATCTGTACTTACCTCGGAGCCAATACCAGAGCCACCACGTGACGTAAAATGCAATCGAGGTTCCGTACAAATTCCTTTTTTTTTCTGCGATTGGATACCGAAAGCTGGCGAGAAAAGCGGCCATGGTCACTTTGGTCTGCTTTACCCTAATAGTGGACTTTACATGACATGAACTGGACCATAAGACAAGAGCTTAAAGGAATTAGCTGTAGTGAATCAACACGTAGCCCTACTGTTTCAGACCGAATTTTGTGCAACCAAGATGGCAAAAATGATAGCGTCCCCCATTCTGTTACCGTTAGCTCAGTCAATGTTGCATAAAATTCTGTCATTGTCATGAATAGCACTTAGCACTCTGAAACAGCTGTGTTGATTATTGCTTTAAGGATGGTCTGGTGTTTGCTGTGGTGTTAAGCAACAATGCTAACATTAAGCTATGTATACATGCAGCTATTAGTATTTGATTTATGGCTGTCATATCTATTGTCTAAGTGAAATCAGTAGACAGTTAATAATGGCTTTGTGCCTTTTACCACTTCAACAGCTTGTGTTCAACATCCAGTTATGCCTACGAGCTACGCTAGCTCAGCCTCAACACAATCACTGCAGGACGTTAGCTCCATTTAGCAATGTTATGGGCACAAAGACAGTATGCAAGCCAAAAAAATCTTCTTACTTATAGTTCCAAAAAACTGAAAAAGCCCGGGACTTCCAGATTATTATTTTTTTCTTCTAATATATGACGAATGTTTACCTGCCTTGCTGGTGGTACCTACTGTACAAACCCTTTAGCACTATAAATCTTTAATATGGCGGCTAAGTTAGTACAATTATTAAATGAAACACATTTTTAAAACATTTAAGGTATGAATTTCGGCACAATTTAATTAGGCTACAATATGAAAGTGTAGGCTTTATACTGTCAAATTATGCTGAAATGTGAAGTTATGCTGAAATGCACACATCCCATTTCTAGAATTTTCTCAGAAAGGAAGCATACAAATAATGACTGGTTTTGCCATGGAGGGTCACATATGGACTTCCTTACACGGACCCACCCTTGAGAATGAGACATGGGTTTGTTTACTCTAGTTTATTTGTGTTTATTTGTGTTTATTTGTGTCTCAGCTCCAGCACCAGTGTCTCCTTCATCCACACCTAAACCCTTCACACACCCACAGGACTACAGCACCGCTGTACACTCTACAGGTACACACACACACACACACACACACACACACACACACACACACACACATACACACACACACACACACACACACCCCTAAACCCTCCACACACCCACAGGACTATAGCAGCACTGTACACTCTACAGGTACACACACACACACACACACACACACACACACACACACACACACCTAAACCCTCCACACACCCACAGGACTACAGCACTATACACTCTACAGGTACACACACACACACACACACACACACACACACACACACACAAACACACACACACACCTAAACCCTCCACACACCCACAGGACTACAGCAGCACTGTACACTCTACAGGTACACACACACACACACACACACACACACACACACACACACACACAGGACTATAGCAGCACTGTACACTCTACAGGTACACACACACACACACACACACACACACTCCTAAACGCTCCACACATCAATAGGACTACAGCAGCACTATACACTCTACAGGTACGCACACACACACACACACACACACACACACTTCATTTCAAAATACACACCAATATATGCACCATTGCAACATAAAATCATATGTTGATTTTACAGATATGTTGGTAACATATTTGTAAAATCTGCCAACAGGTTATGGGACAATGACAACTCTCTTCACAGGTGATAAATCTGTCCCACATAGACACACACACACACACACACACACACACACACACATACACTCACATACACTCACATTTGCGCTATGCAGCCTCTGTACAGAAGCACACACACAGTTTTAATTGTCTTTGGGTATAATGCCCATTTGCCTGTAGTAATCTAAACACACACACACACACACACACACACACACACACACACACACACACACACACACACACACACACACACACACACACACACACACACACATTTCCCTTATTCAGCACAACTGCTCTTTATTTCCTGAACAGAAATAACAGACACCCAATCTGCTCCGTCCAGCAGCCACTCAGTTACACCCGGGCAATATTCAGGTTTGGTCATAATCATTTGTAATATTTATTATTATGTATTTTATTATTATGAGTGGTAGTAGTAGTAGGGGTGGCATGTGAATCTTAGTATTGTGGTAACTTAGTAACTATGGGAAATACACCTCTGACTAAACTGATATTCAATTCAATTCAGTTTTATCTGTAGACAGTACAGGGAGAACCCAGGGCCAAGGAAAAACTCCCTTCTGATTAATTAATTTTAGGAAGAAACCTTGGGCAGATCCACGTCTCATGGGCTCAACCCACCTGCCTGAGCCCCAGTGAAGTGATGGGTCATTAATTATCCTAGTATACCAGTTTTGATCTGACATGAAGGATTTGCTCTAAACAACAGATTTATATGTGTTACTTTATGTCTATATGCTGAGATATTACTCTTAATGTGTGTGTGTGTGTGTGTGTGTGTGTGTGTGTGTGTGTGTGTGTAGTTCCCAGTGTCCCAGTGTATCTGGTGTGTGGTGTGTGTTTAGCTGTGCTGGTCTCCTGTGTGCTGTTGTCTCTGGTGATTCTCTACAGGAAGAAAAATGCTCAAACACACAGTAAGCAATTTACATACACACACACACACACACACACACACACACACACACACACTCTCTCTCTCTCTCTCTCTCTCTCTCTCTCTCTCTCTCTCTCTCTCTTTCTCTAAATTACCATGACTCTCAAACTCACAGTAAGATATGCACACACACACACACACACACACACACACACACACACACACACACACTGCCATGACACACATAAACAACTACACATGAACTAACTGCCTTCACACTGTTATGTCTGTACTGGGGTCATATTCTCAAAGAATCTTAAGGCTAAAAGTAGCTCCTAACAGCCAAATTTAGGAGAAACTCCTAAAAAAAATGGGCGTGCCAGTCGTAACTTTAGGACTCCTAACTTTTTGGGATAAGAGTAATTCACAAAACAATTTAGCGCTAAAAGTAGCACCTAAGTCTGGGACAGCTTAGGGGTACTCAAGAGGACTTCTAAGTCACTAAGACCAACTCCTAACACATCGCGATTGCATGTATTACGTCCTTAATCTTTCGAAACGCACGTGAAGTATCATTTATTTCAGCATCCATCATTAAGGAATGAATATGCAGCTTACAAGGAATGCAAACACGCCACCAAAACGCATGTTAAAATGTAGCCTATGCAATTTTTTTACGGTCAAGTTTAATTTGTATACTTCTACTCTTTCTACATGTGCTCTCAAACATGCAGTAAAAACGGTGCAACATGACTTTATCATTTAACCGCGAGTCTCGTTACCGTTTCAATTGAGGCTTGGGATCTCCGCTGAGATCTCTCACTCTCACGCTCCCGCAGCATGCAGCACAGATGACGCCCACCTGTCACTCATTAGCCAATCACCGTTGGAAATGCAAGCAAGCTCGTGCATGCATAGCAACACAGATTTTATTTTATCCTAAGAGTTGCCTTTTATCCTAGCTAAAAGTAGGTCTCAGAGGCATTGTGAATTACTTTTAAGAAATAACTCCTACATAAAAACTTTTAGTGTGGTTTAGGAGTACTCCTAAAGTTAAGATAAGATTCTTTGAGAATACGGCCCCTGGTTTTTTTTAGCCAAGCCCTCTGATCAAAGGTACTGTAGGAAAAGGCATCTGTGGACAGACTGACTGACAAGCCCTGTGTTTTAGGACGCTTTAGTGTGTGTGTGTGTGTGTGTGTGTGTGTGTGTGTGTGTATGCATATGTGTGTGTGTGTGTGTGTGTGTGTATGTGTGTGCATGTGTGTGTGTTTGTGTGTGAGAGTGTATGTGTATGCATGTGTGTGTGTGTGTGTGCGTGTGTGAGTGTATGTGTGTGTGTGTGTGTGTATGTGAGTGTATGTGTGCGTGTGTGTGTGTGTGTGTGCGTGTGCGTGCGTGTTCAGTGTCACTGGAAGTCACTGGTCACTTGTGTCTTCTAGGTCGGAATTCAGCAGCATCACCAAACAATCGAATTCCAGCAGTAGTCCCTCAGGTATGTGTCATATCAATGCTAATGCGCACACACACACACACACACACACACACACACACTTTACACAGCAAATCCCCTCCCCCCATCAGGTAGTGGATCTTTTCTATCTCTATCTATCCCCTTCTCCCTCTCTCTCTCTCTCTATCCCTCTCTCTCTCTCTCATCAGGTCGAGGAGGATGCTGTCCATGTGTATAATGATATTTCTGAGCTGACACTCTACGGTGTGGTTGATTCTGAAACGCAGGTGGATCACACACACCTCTACAATCTGATCCAACCACATACACACACACCCCAACACACACACCTCTACAATCTGATCCAGCCAGAGGACGCCCATGACATCGAACCCCAACACACACCCCCGCTGATATCTACTCCCTCATTGGAGCTACGCCACAACCCCAACACACACACACCAGCACAACCCAACACACACACACCAGAACTCCCCCGACACACACACCCCAGTGATGTCTACTCACTGCTCGCCCCACACTAACTGGCAGACTGATAACAGTAAGATCCTTAAGATAATTACTGCCTCTTTGTTCTTCTCCTACTGTCGCAATTCACACACATTCCCTACCTCCACTGGTTCACCAAATCAATAACTAACTGTACATTTAGACCGCAAGCGATGCAGGCAACACGGACATCGGAAGAAATTGACTTTGTATGGAGATAGGCAACAAAGCTAGCAAAAGCTGGACTCTTTGGCACCTCTTGCATATTTATCACTCATGGTCTAAACGTACAGTAAGAGTCTGAACATAAGGCTAATGTCTGAACGTACAGTAAGAGTCTGAACATAAGGCTAATGTCTGAACGTACAGTAAGAGTCTGAACATAAGGCTAATGTCTAAACGTACAGTAAGAGTCTGAACATAAGGCTAATGTCTGAACGTACAGTAAGAGTCTGAACATAAGGCTAATGTCTGAACGTACAGTAAGAGTCTGAACATAAGGCTAATGTCTAAACGTACAGTAAGAGTCTGAACATAAGGCTAATGTCTAAACGTACAGTAAGAGTCTGAACATAAGGCTAATGTCTAAACGTACAGTAAGAGTCTGAACATAAGGCTAATGTCTAAACGTACAGTAAGAGTCTGAACATAAGGCTAATGTCTAAACGTACAGGAAGAGTCTGAACATAAGGCTAATGTCTAAACGTACAGTAACAGTCTGAACGGCTAATGTCTAAACGTACAGGAAGAGTCTGAACATAAGGCTAATGTCTAAACGTACAGTAACAGTCTGAACATAAGGCTAATGTCTAAACGTACAGGAAGAGTCTGAACATAAGGCTAATGTCTATACGTACAGTAAGAGTCTGAACATAAGGCTAATGTCTAAACGTACAGGAAGAGTCTGAACATAAGGCTAATGTCTATACGTACAGTAAGAGTCTGAACATAAGGCTAATGTCTAAACAGTAAGTGTCTGAACATAAGGCTAATGTCTAAACGTACAGTAAGAGTCTGAGCATAAGGCTAATGTCTAAACGTACAGTAAGAGTCTGAACATAAGGCTAATGTCTAAACGTACAGTAAGAGTCTGAACATAAGGCTAATGTCTAAATGTACAGTAAGAGTCTGAACATAAGGCTAATGTCTAAACGTACAGTAAGAGTCTGAGCATAAGGCTAATGTCTAAACGTACAGTAAGAGTCTGAACATAAGGCTAATGTCTAAACGTACAGTAAGAGTCTGAACATAAGGCTAATGTCTAAACGTACAGTAAGAGTCTGAACATAAGGCTAATGTCTAAACGTACAGGAAGAGTCTGAACATAAGGCTAATGTCTAAACGTACAGTAACAGTCTGAACATAAGGCTAATGTCTAAACGTACAGGAAGAGTCTGAACATAAGGCTAATGTCTATACGTACAGTAAGAGTCTGAACATAAGGCTAATGTCTAAACGTACAGGAAGAGTCTGAACATAAGGCTAATGTCTATACGTACAGTAAGAGTCTGAACATAAGGCTAATGTCTAAACAGTAAGTGTCTGAACATAAGGCTAATGTCTAAACGTACAGTAAGAGTCTGAGCATAAGGCTAATGTCTAAACGTACAGTAAGAGTCTGAACATAAGGCTAATGTCTAAACGTACAGGAAGAGTCTGAACATAAGGCTAATGTCTAAACGTACAGTAACAGTCTGAACATAAGGCTAATGTCTAAACGTACAGTAAGAGTCTGAACATAAGGCTAATGTCTGAACGTACAGTAAGAGTCTGAACATAAGGCTAATGTCTAAACGTACAGTAAGAGTCTGAACATAAGGCTAATGTCTAAACGTACAGTAACAGTCTGAACATAAGGCTAATGTCTAAACGTACAGGAAGAGTCTGAACATAAGGCTAATGTCTGAACGTACAGTAAGAGTCTGAACATAAGGCTAATGTCTAAACGTACAGTAAGAGTCTGAACATAAGGCTAATGTCTAAACGTACAGTAACAGTCTGAACATAAGGCTAATGTCTAAACGTACAGGAAGAGTCTGAACATAAGGCTAATGTCTAAACGTACAGTAACAGTCTGAACATAAGGCTAATGTCTAAACGTACAGTAAGAGTCTGAACATAAGGCTAATGTCTGAACGTACAGTAAGAGTCTGAACATAAGGCTAATGTCTAAACGTACAGTAAGAGTCTGAACATAAGGCTAATGTCTAAACGTACAGTAACAGTCTGAACATAAGGCTAATGTCTAAACGTACAGGAAGAGTCTGAACATAAGGCTAATGTCTAAACGTACAGTAACAGTCTGAACATAAGGCTAATGTCTAAACAGTAAGAGTCTGAACATAAGGCTAATGTCTGAACGTACAGTAAGAGTCTGAACATAAGGCTAATGTCTAAACGTACAGGAAGAGTCTGAACATAAGGCTAATGTCTAAACGTACAGTAACAGTCTGAACATAAGGCTAATGTCTAAACAGTAAGAGTCTGAACATAAGGCTAATGTCTGAACGTACAGTAAGAGTCTGAACATAAGGCTAATGTCTAAACAGTAAGAGTCTGAACATAAGGCTAATGTCTGAACGTACAGTAAGAGTCTGAACATAAGGCTAATGTCTGAACGTACAGTAAGAGTCTGAACATAAGGCTAATGTCTAAACGTACAGTAAGAGTCTGAACATAAGGCTAATGTCTGTTGGTATGAAAAGGGTCAGGGGAGAGTATACTGTAGTTCTGGACAATGTTAG
>JAODXP020004868.1:0-44084 GCA_027497455.2 Sardinella longiceps | reverse complement strand
CCCAATAAGTTTCATGCACCCCGGTGTTTCAGTTTCCCGGGAATCCTGGACACAATATTGGCCAATTCTTTGCAGTGCAGTAGTCATAAGATTGAGTGAGTGAGGGTGCCTGACTAGGTTTGATGTTTATTTTAAAATTGATTAATTGAGTTTGTATGCCTTAATCATTTTACTGTCTGTCTCTTTACTTGCACCATCAGCATGCATTAAAAGAAGAGGACAGTCTGGAATGTAAACGGCAACCTGGGAAGAAACGGAAAAACAATGTTAAGAGCAGTACCAGAAAACGGAGCAATGCTTCCTTTTGCAAAGAGGTATAGTTGTCATAACCCATCAAACTAACAATCAACTTTCTTGTTAAAGTTGGCTTGTTTTTTATTTATTTATTCATTTATTTATTTTTATTATTTTCTCATGGTCCAGTTGTTACAGTGCATGAAAATGCGCTCTAATGTTCTTCGAGTTCTTCTTCTTATTCTAACAATTTTTTCAACACTCAATTTCATCTGTGTTCCACAACGTGCTTGTCCTTCACTTCCACCTTGTCCATGATTTCCCTAAACAGGACAACTGTGTCTGTTATCCTTAATATAACCAAAAATTCAAGTTAAATGAGCCACTTGTTTCTTACATGTTTTAAACACTTTAAACACAGCTTACCGTCTATACGCTTTAGTTGCAACCAGGAGTTGCAAAGTGTTATAATGGCCTTCGAGGTGTCCCGATGTAAAGTAATAATGGACTTGGCAGAAGCGGACACCTTGACGGCCTTTATCCCTTACTAATCAGCCAGTGGAATGGAAAACTGTATTCTGATTGGCGGTCAGGGTGTCTGTTTAGTCTTGATAACAGGACGCCTTGTGAATCTTCTTTCATATAAAAATAGCACCCCAACTGAACGGGTTAAGTTGTTTCAAAGCGGAGCAACATGTTTCTTTTATGTTTTTAACACTTGCTCACCATTTATACATTTTAGTTGCAACCTGGTGTTAAGCGGGATAGCGGCTTTCGAGTTGTCCGATATAAGGTAATAATGGACTTGGCGGAAGCGGACAAGCACTGTGTGTCGTGCTCATCATTTGCTTCCATCTTGTCCATTATTACCTTATACCTCTAAGGCTGTTATCCCTTACTTAAAGGAAACAACAGAAATGCCATTTGTTGTAGAGTAGCAAGACTCGTATAGGTTATCCGCAATCCCGTGCCCAAATTCGGGCCCTGTGAACTGAACATTGCAAAATATTTTTTGGGTTTATAGTGTAAATGAATTTTGTTGAACATTAACAGCATAAACATAACCTTAAATAAAAATATGCTTAACTTGCAGTGGAAAGTTGGAGACTCTTGCTGTGCTCTCTGGACTGAGGATGGGAACTTGTATCCAGCCAGGATTACCTCCATTGATCTCAAAAGAGGCACCTGTATTGTTTTGTACACGGATTATGGAAACGAGGAGCAGCAGTACCTTAAAGATCTTCTGTCTATGGGCACTGGAGAAGATGAAGCATCAGAGGTGGTACGGATCTTTTGTCACTGTTTCTGTTCAGGGTTGTGCGAGTTCACACTTCACATGAACTAGTTCACGATTTCTTAACTCTAGCATGTCTTAACTCTTGCCCATCCTTGTTTGCCATAACCCGAACAACTCAGTCAAATTGGGCCCTTCCCGAAAAATTATTATTTTTTACGGACGATTTTCAGCAGATTTGCTGACCGTAATATTGTAAATTAATATTTTTCCGCAGATTGCCCACGTAAACTAATATTTTTGAATGTATAACTTTCCTTTTGAGTTAGTTAGTTAGTGGGCATCAAAGAGTATCGCAACTCTCTCTCTCTCTCTGCGATACTCTTTGGGCATCATCTCTCTCCCCCCCCCTTTCCCAATTTCTCTGTGAGGAATTAATTACGAGTAATCTGTTTATTGTGTCTTTCATTATGACGCTTGAGCACTATAATAATGCGCTGAAATAATTTCTGCATGTGTCCTAGCTATATGAAAACAATATGAAATTGGAGATCAGAATCTGAAAACAACTTTTCAGTGTTTCCCATACATAGACCATTGTGTGGCGGGACGATTACAAAAAAAAAAAAAAAAAAGACAGTTGCGTGTCGTTCCACTTCCCTCACACCTGTATCGCTCCATTCTTTCATAGTGCCCCTTCTTCTCGTTCCCGCACTCGCACACCAGGGTTTCCCACGCGCTTTAAAGCTAAGGCACCTTGCCAAAAACTGCCCGCCGCCTTGCCTACGTCCCCTGTTTTTTTTTAACGCATAGACCTACATAAAAAGTCCGGTCGCATCATTATCACTGCGTGATGAGGCCATAACGCGGCATCTGAAAGTTGCAAACTGCTCCAACGGCAAAGTTACCTTTTGCTACGCCACCATTATTAGTTTAAAGGAAGAGGCTAATTAACCAACAACTGGAATTCATACCATGATCATGGGTAGAACACCTGGGGTTGTGTTATAACGTTTAATCAAGAGAATATGTGTAGCCTTTGCACGTGGCTAGCCAAAATTGTCAATGCTCATCTTTACAGAAAAAAAACGTTAATAGCAGTTCACTAAAGTCACAAAGCGTCAAAGTTAGCTGTCAACGCTAGTTGATTTACGATCAATAAACACAAGCGCTACTTACGGTATTTGCAATAATTTCTTGCCTATGCCTGTAATGATTAACCATATTAGAATTGGAAAGCACACGCAACAAATGGGCCATCCACTACCTGCGCTCTCTTCCTCTTTCCCTTCTGTTGCGCACACAGACACTGCTCCCTCCCTGCCGGTCTCCTCATCATGCATATATGTTCCTTATTGATTTGGTGCAGGAGATAAGCCTACTGTCCTCATACTTTTTGTAAACCTTAAACGAATGGCAAATAACATTTAATCGTCAAGTTGGATTTTAATTCATGTGACCTGTTTCACAGCAATTTATGATTGTGCCATGAGTGTGACTGTACTGCAAGTAGCCTAATTGGTACAATGTCAGATGACACTTAATGACTTTAGAAGCCAATAGCCTTGGGAAAAAGGTTTACTTTTTTTTACATTGAACAGTTGGGATAAAAACATTTGTTGATGAAGAATAATAGGCAACGGCTTGGTCATTTTAACAGGCATTTTATTGCTGTTTAAAACATCAAAATTTAGTTTTATCCCATTACTTGATTAATTGATGAAATAATTGGCTACTTAATAGCACTTAATTGCACCCCCCTACGCGTGGCGACACCACCCCCTCCCCCTGGTCACCACCCTCATCGGCACAGTGGACCACCACAAATTGCTACCTAATCTGTGGGAAACACTGCTTTTGATATAGAAATTAAATGATTTTGTGGAGGTTGGAGGCAATGCAGACATCTATCGTGATTTCAACTGGATTGGAAAGCTCAATTTCACACCCCATCATGTGGCTGTGTCCCACAGATTGAGAAACGCTGGTCTAGTTAGACTGGAATGACACGTGGAAGTGAGTAGCTTATAGGAGCACTCACTGACCTGCCAAAATTATATATATATATACATTATGACTTCAATTTTATATATACGTTACAATGTGTAACGTTTCTACTGTTCAATATCAAAATATGCTTTACCTGTTGACAAGCTTGTCCTTTCTCAAATATTAACCACCACCATTAATTCCGTATGTCCGTATTGGCTTGAAATTTCGCATTTCCACGCACATTAACTTGAGTAGACTCTCACGGCATTTCCGAAACTAGTCCCTAATCACTACCACTAATCACTTCGGTGGAAGTCACCTCCGCGGCTTAAACGAGTTCCCTTCATGGGAAGGGTATAATTAGGGCAAAATGCTTTCGGACGAACTTCCCTACCGTAGGCGTGAAAGGATGATTCTTTGTAAACTAAAGAAAGGTGGACCAGCCCTGAATAAGAGCTAATATTGCTAAATTATGAATACAATGTTGAAATATCTTAGTTTGATTTAAATTCTGTTGAATTTTGCACTGGTGTGTGAATCCAAGCATAGCCCTGCCAAACGAGCTTCTTAAATGCACTAGTTAGTGAGTGGAACAAAATAATTTGGAACAGCGAAGGCAGAACCGAACAAGCACTTTACACTGGATCAATGGATCCTCATTATTCGAAACCGAAAGTAAGATCTGAGGTGCCTTTCACTTAATGTAACGTGTTTTGCGTTCGCGTTAGGTCTATGCTTTTCGAAATTCTTTCATTCCATGTGAAATATATTGCTGTTAGAAGGCTCGTGCAATAGGGCTATGCTTAAACTTACTCCGGAGCTACCCTTTAATACATGAATATTAAAAAGATCAATATTTTCGCAGTGGGTGATTTTCTCAGATCAGGATGATTAGTATTTATGGATGACATTTTTGAACTGTTTAGAGCCTTATATTCATTCACTCTTGACGATAGACGCATAAAACAGGGGAAGACGTTTTTACGCAAAGTGGAAGACGTTTTGTTGGGGAAGAATTAAGCTACAACCTACAGTAGGCTGCAGTAGCCTATACAGTTCTCACTACACACACACACAATTACTCCACCAGGGGGAGTTCAACTGATTATAGGCTATGGGCCCTATCTTGCAGACGGCGCACCATGCCTTCGCGACTCGCGCAAGCTCTCATTGCTATTTTGTGCGAGCGCATGGTTCGTTTTTCTGTCAAGTAATTCACGTTGTCTAACTAGCAAGTGACTTTGCGTCCTCGAAGGTGTGGCTAGGCGCAAAGCGCAAAAGATGCTATTATAAAGACGCAGAAAGGGATCCGCCAGTGACTGGAAAAAACTTGGTCGTTCGTCAGTCACACATTCTTGAAATGCTATTTTATGGACGCACAACGCAATAGGTAATGCAGTCCTTGTTCCAGCATAACAATGACTGCCACAACAATAATTATTACAAACGGAAAATCATTATGATGCTCAGGAAGATGTGGTTAACCACAATTTATTAGCCTGCAACAGAAAACGCGTGAGGATATAAGAAGGGGGAATGTTAAATGGAGAATCAAGTTTACTTTAGCTTTCGAATGAATATTCCGAGATATCTATCAGGACTAAATCAGCCTCCTTCGTGTCTTGTGCAGCCTGTAGACATCAATTTAATATTACCATACCCATTACAGCTCTGACTATGACTAGACCCGACGTGTGAGCTTGCTTGCTATTCAGTATTTTAATTTCTTTAAATGCACAAGGAGGAGATCAGCTGGTGTGATAGCAATTCACCAGGCGCTTTGCGCTGTTCGTTCTAAAAGGCAATGAGAGATTGATCTGTCATTGGTTATGTCTGTGTTACACCCATAACACACCCATGATTAATTAGGCATCCTTAATCCAACCTTTTTGAACTTTGCGCCGGTGCGAAATTCATTTTCTGCGCTGTGAAAATAGCAAAATCCCGCCGGCACGCCCCCAAAACCATATGCGCCATCCGCCAAACAACATTTGACATTGCGTCGTCAAAATAGGGCCCTATGTCGTTTTAAGAGCTGTATGGGAACTCACCATATATACAATTTAAATCCTTAATTAAAAGATGGCTCACTAACTTATAAACTAAATCATTTTTAGTACATGTGTTTTTCTGTTTGTATTGTCTTATACATGTCTTATTTGTATTTAATTTCTTTTTTATTTTCTATATGGTGTCCTTTGTTTTTGTCTTTGTTTGTTTTAATATATCGTATCATTTGTTGATCCTTTTCCCCTCTCTTTTGTCTTAAATGTTATGTCTTGATTGTTTTTACACCAAAGGACCACAATGGAAATAAGCCCTTGGGCTTTTTTGTGTCTTTTTTTATCCTTTTGAACGCTCTTGCTAAATGTGGCTGTTCAATAAAGAATCAATCAATACAGGGAGCCGCTAGTCTGTGGCTACGTTCACACAGCAGGGCTAAATGCTCAATTCCGATCTTTTTGTGGGATCCAATCTTTTTGAGAGGTCGTTCACACTGCCAATAAAATGTGACGTATGCGACTTGTATATCTCCAGTATGAACTTCAAACGCACCAAAAGTGTCCCGCATGCGCTGTAAAGGACACAATAATGTCACACACACAAAACGTGTTCAGTGTTTAAGGAAGTAAACATGGAAAACATGAACGCAAGCAGCAGCCCCAGTTGCAATAAATCTTCGTCATGAATGAAATATATTGTGACATTTCTAGCGAGAAACTAGAAAATGCCCGACATAAGCTTCAGTCAGTCAGTCTAAATAATCTTTACTGTTTGCATCAGCTAAATGGGTGGAGTGAGCCTGTGGTGTAGGCTAGCCCCTAATAAATCACTCAAAATCTGCTTTAAAAAAAATAGCTCTTTTTCTTGTCAACTCTAGTCTTTACCCACCTCGCATATTACACACGGTTACATTTGTTGTGATCGCGACTGCTTAATTGACAAGTAGTTTGACGTGTAGGTCAGATGCATGCGACATGGCCGTTCAGACTGGATTCGCATGTCAAAAGATCAGATACGTATCGGTTTTAGGACCATATACCCAAGTGGCCTGGGTCGTGTGTGAAAAAATCAGATTGCGTGTGAAAAAATCAGATCTGTTTTCGTTCACACTCTCCAGACTGTCACTAAGAGATTGGATACAGGTCACATAGGTGTGAAAAAAATCTGAATTGGGTCACTTCAGGCTGCTGTGTGAACGTAGCCTGTGTGTACGCAGCTGTAGGTGCTATCAATGAGTGGACAGCTTGTTTTAGTAGGGTTACTCTTTGCCGGAGAGTCACCCAAAGAAATGGCTCGCACAATTTCGGCCAAGCCCATGTTGTCTCGCCAAGGCTGAATTTCGGGCTTTAGGTATCTAAAGAGGGTCTTGTCGCTGAAAATAGGCCTACTGACATGCATCACGATCACGGTTGGCAGTTTTTCTCCACAAATATATGTATGTATTCTGTATGCAGAAATGAATGGTTGCATCAGCCTACATTAGCCTAGTCTACTATCAGATACAAGTAATCCACAGTAATCGGAAATGTCTTGATTTGTTGAAATGAACACAATAAAATGTATGGTGGTTAATCGCGTCATCTCTCGTACAACGTTATACACGTAGCCTATATTATCCTAGTATTGAAATAAATACAACTAAACATATGGTTTTGAAAAATATGAAAGATGATGGCGTTCAGAGTGGTGATTCACTGTAGGCTAGTCGTAGCCAGGCATGGACTGGCCATAGGGCGTAGCGGGCAATGCCCGGTGGGCCGACGCATATTTTGGGCCGGGCCTGTCATAATTTCATTTTCGACCGAGATGGTTTTTCAATCGCAAAATGCGGCCATTGGTAGAATTTCTCGAAGGACATTGGCTAGTCCAATGAAATCTCTCAGCTCTTGGCCCGGCCCGCCCCTCCCCTCACCTACTCAAGTTATCAATTTCTGCCACTTGAGTTGGACAGGGGGGTCGGAGAGAAGTAAAGCGTTGTCTGCCGTAATGGACAACAGCCACGAGAAACGTGGGGCAACAAAGTCTACAAGTCTACGCAGCAAAATGTGCAACAATAATATAATGCAGTTTATGTTTGTGTGGTGTGCTATGATGACTACACAGCAGCGAGTGCAGGGCTGTCAACATCAGAAGCAGCCTCGGAGTGCAGACTGTTGGGGACGCGCAGTTTCTAACAGTTCAACAATGTAGTAGGGCCTAATAGAGAAGAAGTGGATAAGAAGTGGGAGAAGAAGGTGGAGGATGGAGACGTGAGCCAGGGACAGATTGAGGAGGTCAGCATAAGAACTGTCAGCTGAGCCTGGTAAGAGAAGTGTCCGAAATGTTAGCAGAATGAAGACAGACATTTCATAGGCTGATAGACAGTTCTCTCACGCACCAGCACCACTTTTCTCGAGCTGTCTTTTCAACAATTTCGCTATTATTATGAAGAATTCATTTTCTCATTTTGCAGGTTATACACAGTAACGTTTAATAGTTGTGCCATTCTCGAGTACACGTGTGTTCAGAGTTGCGCAAGACACTGTTTATATAAATCAATCATAATCGCGGAGAACTTGGTGCTTATCGCATAACTTCTTCAGCATCAATGGCACGGCTCACTACTGGTCTCTCTGTGATTAGACTTGTAGTCAAGACCGCTTAGACCAAGACCAAGACAATACCAAGACCAGAGGCTAACGAGACCAAGACAAGACCAAGACCAGAGGCTAACGAGACCGAGACGAGACCAAGAAAAATTGAGGCCGAGACCGAGACCGAGACCGAAAAAATAAGTAGACTAGGCTATATTGGAAGTTATAACTTGATTTGAAGAACAACTTTGGCTAACATTCAACTCATATTAGGGAGTATTATTTCAACTGCTGGCAACAATGTGGCAATGTAGTCAGATGATAAAAACTGTTTTGATATCTTTTTTGATAGCTGTTGAACCAATAATTAAAAAAAAAAAAAAAAAAAAAAAACCTGCTTTTACCAGCACAAACCGCCTACTGAACTCATGGTGACAAAAATGAGTGTCAGGCCTACTCTGTAGCAATGTTAGGCTAATTAAATACCAGCAGGGGGATGTCACCTAGTCACCCACTATGATGAGTTGAGGTCTACCAGCGAGATGTCCATGCTCCAGACATTTCAACCAGTAGAAAATCATTTCTGGGTAGCTGAGAGAATGACAAAGTCAACTCCATTACATTCAATTCTACTCTATTGCTTCTACTGGTAAAAGTAAGTCTTTGAGAGCGGGTTTCTGAAGCCAGGTGGCACATTAGAAATTTTTTGATGTTTTTTGTGCATTTTAAATAGCTAGCTCCTTTAAACTTTTAAAGCATTTAAACCTACTACTATCATGAGATGAATGTGGCACAATAGGCCAACTTGATGGGTGCATTCTACTTTTTATTTTGTTTCCTTTCGTTTTAGATGTAACACAACATGCAGTGTGCCAACGGTATTTCTGAAAGTTGGCAACCCAACAGGCCTACTAGCATACTCTGTCTATACTACCAAAGATTCTATACTAAGCCTACTTCTAATTGAAAAGTAAATTAACATGGCCTGAGTTAATTTTGAGAACATACAATACAAGGATACGGTTTTAGCAGAAGCTAGCCTACTTGTGAGATGACAATAGGGCTGGTGCAGCCTTCACTTTTACTGCTTGATGATTCTCATCACTACATGCGGTGACTGAGTTGGTAGGCTAATGCAAAACCCAGAGTGGATTATCAGCGGTATACATTCGCTATTACATCAAGTGGAATGGATTCTTTCGGGATGCAATCGAGATAACTTTGAGAATACACAACGGCGGTCATTTATCGCCTGATAGGAGTCACTCGCAGGAAGATTTGACACCCTTCACAACCGTCCATGAACCACTAAATACGGGAGTTTTTACGATGTCTGTGTCTCGGTAGCCTATACTAAATTTACGAAAATGAAAGATGAAAGATTTAATTCCCATAAATAGGCCTACATTAGAGATCACGTTAACTAGCATGACATCTCGCTCAGCCGTCATAACACATGCCTATGCATACACGAACATTTCATAATTAAATTGCCTACATTTTGCGAATGGAAAGTAAACTTTTAGGAGAGTAATTTAGAGCTGCATCTAACTGAACGTGCGCGGCTCTCTGTCACTGAGAGACCGGCCCATAAATGCATTTGAGAGCCTTGCTCTGCGGTAGCTAGGGGTGTCTTTTGCGCACACTCTTTCGTTTTGGTGCGTCTCATTGTTTAGGCTGTCATTTAAACCGGCAACTTGATATTGTTAAAATATATATTTATTAAATGTATTTATCTTGTCTTGGTCTTGGTCTTGCAAGACACCAAGACAAGACCAAGAGATCCGAGACCAAGACAAGACCAAGACAATACACTGTCAAGACCAAGACGAGACCGAGACCACGTAAAATTGGTCTCGAGACCGGTCTCGAGACCAAGACCGGTCTCGAGACATACAACTCTATCTGTGATACACAACGAAAGAGACTAATACACTGAATTTGCTTGCTATTATATTTACTCATGCAACTTGATTGCACCCTGCAAAATCCAAAAGTAGCCTATCACAGTAAGCACAGCAAAGTAAGCTATTCTTGATAAACTACCGCTGGTGACGGCTTTGTAAATTTGGTCTGATACAGTATTAAGCATTAAAGCACTTAAATAGCAATAGGCCTACTTATAAAGTTGGTGATATGCACAGAATGTGTAACCTACTGTAAAAGCACTAGGCCAAGTTAAAGCTACAATGAACTAAATAAAGATTATATATTTTTAAATGACATATTGAAATAGGTCTAAATAAAAACATAAAATATACCCTAAATAAATATTTAGGCTTTAGACAGAATGTTTACTGATAAATTGTAAATAATGATGCATCATCACTACTGAATCATTATTAAAAATGGAACAGAATCACATAGGGCAGAATTCTTGAGTTCTCCAGTGCTGTCTTTAAGCTCATGCAGAAAAAAAGCCACCTGATGCCAGTCCATTTGTCCATTACTTTTCACAGAATTCATTGGAGGTCATTATTTTGGGGCGCCTGTACTTTGCCTTTCTCTAAATCACCTAAAATACATGCATTTCAATAGACTGTCTCTCTCACATACATGCTCTGTAGCCTACTATAGGTCTATGCCTGGCCAAAAAAGAAAAATCTTACTCCAGGCTGAGTTCAAAACTTGAGAGGCCTGAACAACAAATGAACGAGTGGTAGCCTAGATCTTCACTAATTCAGTATGGAGGGAAATTATGGACTTAAAAGTGTGCAAATGCTCAACACATGATATTATGGCAGGACTATCCAGCTAATGCACTTATGTGTTTGACACAACACAATGTGTGCATATATCTTCTGGTTTGCCGCATGCCTCTGCGTATCATTGTGGGCCGCTATGGCCAAAAATGTCCGGGCCATTTTTTGGTCCCAGTCCAGCCCTGGTCGTAGCTACTATTTGACACCACAGTCAGAGCCACAGTGGACTTAGACTGCCCCTAGTGGCTGTAGTTGTAATTGCATTATATTACATTTCACATGAGACCTTGCTCAGAATACGATGACACCACCCATTCTTAAGTAGACTAAGAACTTTATGCATGCTGAGGCTAACACCTTCATCAAACAATCAATTGTTTCACTAAACAACAAAGAAAATACATCTCCTGCTTCGAAATGAAAGGATATCCCCTCCCATAAAAAAAAAAAAAAAAAAAATCAGAATTCTAGAAATGGCTGCGCATGTGATGGAGGAATGTACAATGCATGTAGGGGGTGTCGCCTAAATAGCTCTATCGGAAGTTGTGTGATATATCCCTACTGTAATGGAGGAATGACATAAACTCAGCTGTATTCTCATGAAATCTGATTGTTTTAGCCCAATTCCCAGTTTATTCCTGTTAATTCCCGTAAATTCTCATTAATTCCCAAGGAAAATTTCCAACTTTGAAAATTCCTGGAATTTTGCAACCCTAATTGGAATATTACATTTTCATTCTCCAGGCCAAAGCCAGACCGCCCAGTTACAGCAAATTTCCAATGGGTGGTTTCCCTCCCCTCTCGCCTGCTGTGCCAGTAAGTGTTATCTACTTTGCTTGCTTTGCTATATACATTGCTTGCTTCATTGCCTTGTGTATGCGCAAAGTGTTCATCATATTTAACGTTTACCATCTTCTCACAGACCTGTAGGACTTTTGTTGATTTAACTTGCACTGTAAAGTCAAAGCTGTAAGTGCTCACCCTGATGTTTGCATGATTGTGACAGCACCAGTGTCGCAACAATACCACCTGTTTATGTTTGCAGAGTCCCTTTTGACATTTCCATTCGTCTCCAGTGTTTCATTTCACAGTGCTATTTACTGTGGGTAATTTCTGTTAACAAAGTCTGTGTGTGGTGCTTACTTGTGTAAAGGGTGGAGGCGTAGCACCAATTCTGGGCCCTGTGCACAAGCAGTTCCCATGCCCCCCCTTCAATGTCTGCAATACAATTCCAGACTCCTCAAGGCCCTGGTATCTCAGTCCCCCTTTGCCACCCACTACGATACCCCCGGTAAAGTGCTCAGAAAGGGTGCAATCGAGTTCTTTGCATACTGCAGATTTTGACAACAGGATATTTCTAAACCCCTGTAAACTTGCCGTACATGTACTTTTAAGTTTGATACTGGACTGTTGTTAGTTTATTATAACAGGCCTACTGTTTTATCAATGACCAAGCACTTAACGTAATTGACTAAATATTCTGTAGGCTAACAGCCATTGTCATTGATGTAAAATAACTAGCCTGCCTATTCATCTTGGTTAAATTGCTGGCAAGTTACCACATTAAACTTCCACCTTAGCTGGAATCAAAGAGATTAATTTGCGAAATATGGAGAACAAAAAGGATCTCCGTTGGTCTCTCCAAACAAGGCTACATGCTGATTTGCGCTGGTGTAATAAAAGTTTATATTTAGCCCACTGTTGCGGCATGCATATTATGTAAACTAAATGGCCACAAACATTGGCAGTAAGATTAATAACATTACTGAAAAAATAGCCTAACATTGAATGTAGACTAAAATAAGCCAAAATACATTTCTTGATAGCCTTCATTCTGCTGATATTCAGGCGTAAGACTATTGTACATGGTTCATCTGATATAAAGTCCACATTTTTTTTCTCCATTAACTACTTTGACAAAATCAAGCGTGGCCATGAGCTGCAACTTAATTATTTTATTGATGGCAGGGGTCTTCAACCTTTTTCAGCCCAAGGACCCCTTTTCTGCGAGACAGTCTGCTCGCGGACCCCCATCCCCAAATGTAGTAGCCTAGGCCTACCACACAGGCACACTCCACATACTAACAGATGCATCAATCTGCCTTTGAGACAGGGCTTGTGTATCAGGGTCCACACACAGCTTTACCCGATGTATAGTCAGCAATTTTAAATATATTTGTATGTATTTACAATTGCAGACTATACAGACAGGAAAAAAAGCCTTGGATAGACAAGTATTCAAGTATTTTTTTCCCAGGTAAGGGGTGCACTTACAGTAGGCTATTCCACATAGGCTTCGGTTACATCAAATCCTCCATGCACTCTCCTTTGAGCCAAGATTATTACGTTTTAAAAACCCTTTATTTTAATCATGGGTAGCAGCAGTTTATAGACGCTGACCGGTTTCGGCCGTCTAGGTCTTCCTCTGGGCGTGCTGAAAAAAAGTCTGTTTTCACGCATAGGTTGCACACAACGGAAAAGGATCCTTATCACTGTAGGCCAAAGGCTAAAAAAAGATAATGCACGGTGATCAATAATACAGGGACACATTTTAATTGCAGTGGGGCAAAGGATTAAGCTAATTGAGTGGGTAAAATATATAACAAAAAAATACTTCAGATGCAATAATTTGGCGGACCCCCTGTAGCATCCTTTTCCATGTTACACAGATTGCTCTTCAAATGTGGCATCTAAATTTGTGGGAATAAATATTTTCCCTTTCCTTAGGGATACTTTCCCTAGTTAGAGTCAAATCTGGTGTACTAACATTAACTCTCATCAGAGAACAGTAAATCTGGGGGAGAATCATTTGGTACCAGACAGGGCAAGATGTTTTTCAGTTTGTTGTAGACATTTCACAGGTTTACCATTTGTGTGTTAGGCCTATTTTACATTGCCTTGGACCCTTTGGAGAGCTACTATTAAGGAGGTAGGGAGCCGCTGTCGCTCCTGAGCATTAGGAGACCCCTCTGGCCTGTAGCATGGCAAAATTAGGACGAGAGCATGTAGCCTACTGCAACCAGCTAAAGTTAAGATGGCCTACAATTAAGTAGCCTAGTCCAACAAGATATTAGACCATGACATGGTCAAGCCAAAAATAGATAAATAAACAAACCCATATATATAGGCTGTTGTAAATAAAAAAGGATAAATGCTGTGTTTTTCAAACTATGTTTTATTCAAACGTTTCTTGCAGCATGTGCACAGATTATTATTAGCCTACTGTTATTTATGTATTTGCATTATTTTCATGAGCATATTGTTTCTTGATATTTTTCCTCATACCAATTTTCTGTTGAGCCCAGTGGGATGCCAGGATGATTCTAGGGGCTTGGCACACAGAGGAACATATTTTAATACTATAGCGTCACTTTAGCCTACTGTAGCTCAGCTTTACTGATTTAGCCTACTTGTGAAAGACAGGACATAGAAATTAATCTGTGGATTATGAATGAACTATGTATCTGAATTACATGTAATTTAGATTATTCATATCACCAGCAGACCATCCCTTCAGCTGGGGGCCCCAGGCAATCGGCAGGTTTGCCTGTCCTGTTGCGACGGGCCTGGGCACGGTTCATAACAAGATCATGCTGGTGCATTTCTATAATGCCAGTGCCATCACCTCTTCCATCACTATCTGGAGATAATGTGGCCCAGGCCTCAGACATTATTTGTTGTTGTCTCACTCCAGTATATTTCTTGTACACAAAGCACAGCTTGAACTCCCGAACGCTGATCAACTCATTTTAATTAGTTAGTTAGCTTTCTTTCTCCTTGGACTGTAACCTCAACAACAACTACCACATACAACTTGTTGCGTGGCAATGAAGTATTATCTGTCTATAATGACATTTTAAGATTTTTAAGTGCACAACCAGGATATTCAAGGATTCAAGGAAGTTTTTTTTGTTGTCATGCATATGGTTACTGGTTAAGAAGAAGTGCAGTGAAATGATGTCTGGTGTCTGCTTATTTGTGCATTAATGAGGGGGTAGGAGTAGGAGAGGAAGAAAAGCATAGATGGTTGCTTCATGATCATTTCTGTGTATGAAGTCTTTTCAATTGTTTGAACTGCCTTGTGGTCTTGCCTACATACGCTGGTCCACATAGACAAGTCAACATGTATCGAGGCGCATTCAATTTTAATTCATAATAGAATCACGCCGTTTCATGCAATATAATACAGTGAAGGTGAATATTTGCAATATTTATAATAAAACCAGATTTTAAAGCTAAAAACCATACTCATTACATCCTTTCTCATAAAAGCCTTTTCTCTTCTCTAGATGATTCCGCCACCACCACCAATGATAGCTGACATATTACAAGAGGATGAAGCCTTGGGTGCCATGCTGATCTCCTGGTATATGAGTGGCTACCACACAGGATTTTATCTGGTATGGGTAAAATGGCTTTGCAAATTTGAACATTTCTGTAGCACAGGGGTTGGCAACCTTCTTGGCATGTAGTGCCAATGAGAGATGCTTTTGACCTCCAGCCTGTCAATCAACAGGCCATTTTTTCTTTTGCACATACTGACAGCATTATTATATAAAAATATGATAAACGCACACACGTTTCTTTTGTCCGCTCTCTCCATACATTCATTGAATGACAGGTGGTGATCATCACCATTTCATTGAAGACAGACCTTCTCAGGAACTTAAAAGAATCAGTATTAACCGGTTACCATTATTTTAAGAAATCGTCTCTGTTCTGGAACATAAAAAATGAAAAGTTCCAGGCATCGTTTTTGTTCCTAGCAAAATGTTAATTCAGTTCAATTTATTTTTATAGAGCGCTCAAATACAGTACATTGTTTTTCAGCGCTTTACAGTACGGGGAGCACCCATGAGTAACAGGGGCAAAGAAAAAGTCACTTCGCTTACAAATAATTTATTTTTAGGAAGAAACCTTGGGCAGATCCACGCCTCATGGACTCAGACCACCTGCTGGGGGCCTAATAGAGTATCCGTATAGTTGGTAGTCTGATACATAGATTGACCATGGTTTGCACAGCGTAACAGCATGAATACAGAATGTTGTCAAAAATTCCTGGTTTCCGTTTTTGTTCCCTGAACCAGTTCACATCCTTGGTTGTGTGTGTCAGTATCAGAGTTGGGAATGATTGTACATTCAGAATGCAAGCGATGCAGGTAACACAAGTGAAGCGGCAGGTGTGGTGGGTGACGAAACTTGGGCGTCTCACTGTTTCCCCGAAAAAATAAAAATAAAAATCCCTCATACATAGAACTCAACACTTCTATAGATGCTTGTTCGCCATTGCGTTTGCTTTCGGTCTATGCAAAATCCTTTCATTCTATGCGAAATCTTGTGCTGTTAGAAGGGGCTATGCTTTAACTTACTCCGGAGCACCTCTTAAAGTCAAAATAGGAGTCGTAGCCTCTTAAAGTGAAAGTACATGATTAACTCATCTAAAGCAGCATTGTTTTTATAAACAATTCCATGTGTAACAGAAGATGAGCAGCAAGCATAATGTTAGGCTATTTAAACATTTTGTAAATCCTCAAATTCTATATAATTCAAATTGGTTTATGGCGCTCACCAAACCCACTGTTTACCCCTTTGCAATTAAAAGGCCAGTGCAAATGCTCTGAGTTAACAATTCATAACACAATTGAAGTTGAAAAGGAATACAATCCGTAGGCTAAAACATCAAGTCATGATCTTGAGGACTCATTGCCACTACATTGTCAAAATAGATAGAAATGAGCTAGCGGTCTGTTTATTACTGAATGAAAGTTGGAAGTGTGAGAGCCAGGTGAGAGCATTGCAGAGAATATGTCATTTCTAAACGGAAGCATATTGCAATTGTATTGTTCCAGACTGTATGACGGAGAGACACAGTCGATAAAGGCCAGGCTAGTCTGAATTCTGCCCATGTTTTCCACCCCCCTCCCTCTGTGAACCAACTATTGAAATTGGTCTAAGGCCTGATCCACCGTTCACACCAGAGACCATTTATGGTGTGCATACACAAGCGCACCTGGCCTAATAAACAAGCACCAGTTTCTCATCAGTTTCATTGATATGAGCATGCTGCAGCTGTGAAGGTCAAATTTGAACATTCTTGCCTCCAGACTTTTTGAGTCCAGAGTGTTCTTGATGATGGGTGATTGTGGTGAAAACATCTCTTCTCACAGTTATCTCCAGCACATTTAGAGACACACGGGGGATGTACTGTATGGCAATTCAGTACATGCTGTATATTTTGTTCCTTTGTGGTCCCCATTCAACATGATAATTCATATAATATATTATATGCTGACTATTCAGTACTCATGCCGTTTTGTAAACCATGGTCAATCTATGCATCAGACTTTACGGATACTTTATTAGGCCCCAGGCAGGGTAGGCTGAGTCCATGAGGCGTGGATCTGCCCAAGGTTTCTTCCTACAAAACAAATTATTTACAAAGAGAAGGGAGTTTTTCCTTGCCCGTTTGTCATGGATGCTTCCCGTACTGTCTGTAAAGCGCCGCGAGACAATGTACTGTATTTGTGCGCTCTACAAATAAAATTGAATTGAATTGAAAAAAAATTATATAATAATGTCATTACCATAGTAATTTCCTTTATTTAAACTCTGCTCGTCCTTTACTTTTTAGGGTCTTAAACAGGGTCGGAAAACACAAGAACAAGAATCAAGCTTTGGCCAAAAGTCTGTGACGTGAGCATGAACAATCAAGCATAACACCTTCCAATTCAGTGCTGTACTTTCAACTTGTGGTGATGGAGCACTTCATACCTTTTCAATCAGTGCAAGAAACACAACTTTGTTGCATTGATGTCCCTCAGAAAGTCAATGTTGCGCTTTATAAATATTCAAATTCAAAACATCTTATGCATTGCTTTGTGGTAGAATGCCATCCCTAGAGATTTTCTCAATGAAGTCATGGTTAAAAACAGGCAGTAGATTTTCACATGCCCAAATTTTTAAATTATTCTTAAGGTCATTTTGCTGGCCTATACTAAAACTATATACTGAAATATTACTGAAATAGTCATGACCATTTAGTACTATATACAGTAGTTAGGTTTTAAATTGGCCTCTCTTTTAAGAACACACCTTGCCAAAAGACAAATTGAGACTTGCCGTCTTTGAGTGGTACCAGTAGGCCCAATGTGGAGGTCAAGCTCAAAGATTGGTTGTATAATATTTTCTCTTTATTCCTACCTTCTGCATTTGTTCACATTAAACAACAGGACTTTGTTTTGAAATGTTTTCCATTTGATGATTTCAATTAGTGTTAAGTCTTTTTAGAAGTGTGCAATAGCACAAAAAATGATTATATTAAGTCTTTTTGAAAATCACCACATAGTATATTGAGACCACCCTTCCATTCTTCCATTTTTCACTATTCTTGTTACAGTTAAAATTTTTGATTATTTCTTATTGGAAGTGGTTTTGAAAGTACTCTTTAAATATATTTTCAGTGACTGAAATGGAAATGGCTTTAAAATGACAAGGGCGTTCAAGAATTTTTTTTTTATGTGACATTCAAAAATCTGTAAACTATGGCCTTCTGTAACTTGGATCTAAATAAAGATGAGACCCAAATGTTTGGTCAATATCTAACTCTGGTTAGATCGTGGAATATGATATTTATGTTAACATTTTTAAAACAATGTAGGCAGAAAGGTTACACTAAGAATTAAGTAGTTAAGTACTTTTGACTTTTTTGATTTTTTCTTATTTCTAGTCAGGGCATCAGCAAAATATCATAAAATTGGTGATGACTAAATTTGTTATTTTTCAGGAGTTATGGAAAGTGTGAAATGAATTAAGTTAATAAGTTAATAATATTGCATAATGTACTGTATATTTAGTGTGCTCTACAGTTAATCTGAGATAATGGATTTACTGATCATGACCACTAGATGATCAAAAACTAGAAAAGTAAGGGATAACGGCCGCTGAGGTGTCCCGGTATAGAAAAATAATGGACGAAGCAAAGGCAAAGAAGAGCCCGGCGGCGCAGCCGTTTCTTTTAACACATAAAAGAAACATGTGGCTCCATTTAGAAAGAAGTTATCCTGTTCGGTTGGGGTACTATTTTCATATGAAAGAAGATCCGCAAGGCTGCATTCTAAAGAGCATTGATGTAGAATGCTGGTGAAACTTTTTAACCCAACAATGCCTCAGGTGTCCTGTTATCAAGAATTAACGGACACCCTGACAGCCAATCAGAAAACAGTATTCCATTCCACCGGGTGATAATTGCAGATAATATAAAGATAATTAGTGTCACTATGGCCAGGCCTTGTGAGTACCTGATAACATCAATCCACACTTGGTTTGTGATCTCAGTGAATGCAAATGGATCACATTCTAATCCTTTGAAAATGCAAAATAAGGTCTAAATGTACACGTTGCCTGTTAGGTGATAGCTGTGCCACGTTTCCTCTTACCAAAGGGTAACACAGCAGGAATCCTGAACAAGGCAGTGCACTTACTGAAACAAGAACTGCTTCAAGTAGTCATGATTAAAGTCATACTGTTTTCTTATTTGCTTGGAATGTCCAAAGTAATAATGGAACGTGTGAGTGGATTTTTTTATAGTGATATTGAGCGCATACATGTACAAACACTAAGATTTGATTTACATGGCATCTACTTTCTGGGAACAGATTCAAGCGGTTTAACTTTGTGTCTTGACTAAGTATATTATACTGTTTTTAATTGATGCTGATGCAAATTGGGTTATGTCTGTTTCTTCTTTCGACCTCTGTAAACATACACAATTTAACTCATTTGGCAAACAAGACAGAGTAATAGAGTAATGGAACACCAAAAGAGAATCATTAATTTTTGATGGCCTGTGGCTTCTCCAAGATACTTGGGAAAGAGACAGAGAGAGAAAAAGAACGACAGACGTAGTCATGTGCAGGAATTTGAGCTTTTGAAGCAGAAGATGTGGATGGACAATGGTATGTGTTTTTACTCCTTTATTTTTTTCTTTTATTGGAAGTCGTATTTTTTTCCTTTCTGTTTAACTTTGTCTTTACACAAATAAGTGTTTCATAGTGTTTTTCTGTATGTCTCCCCCTCTCTCCTCTGCAGTAAGTCATGCTTTTGTGCCTATGCTTTATCCTGCTACTGCTCTGTTGCCTTCCGTTCACCTGGCCAGCCATAGCGTCCACCTGTCCCAGTGGCTGCTGCTGTCCCCACCCTAGTGCACTCGTCTTCTGTGAGTTTTTGGGCCTAAGGTCACTCCCATTTTCAATTCCCCTCAACACCTCTGTTCTCTCCATGGCTCATAATTTGATCTGCAATATGGATCATCTCCTCCAGCCGTTTTTGGGCCTTCAAGAGTTAAGTCTCAGCCACAACCAGCTGGACCACTTCCCCCGTGGCTTGCCCTCCAGCTTGGAGAGTCTTCTGCTTCAAGAGAACCTTATTACCTACATCACTACTGGAGTTCTGAGACGCCAAGGAAATCTCCTCCGTCTTGATTTAGAGAACAATCGTATACGAATCATCCAGCCTGGTGCGTTATCAGGCTTAAGCAGACTGAAAATGCTCATTTTAAAAGGTAACCGGCTGTCAGGCATACCCCTTTACATGCCTCCCTCTCTGACCCACTTAGATGTGTCAGACAACTGCATTTTGGCACTTGAAGTGCCCTCTCTTCTAAGTCTGGTTAACCTGCAAATATTGAAAATCAGCAGCAACTCCTTGCAGACAATACCTGAGAATGCTTTTGAGAGCCTCCCCCACCTCTCCTCTGTGGAGCTTGCTAATAACCTTTGGGTGTGTGGATGTGATATTGCGTACTTGTACCACTGGCTGAAGAATGGTGGACTGAGAATGGCTGCAGACCTAGTGTGTACTTCACCACATCATTTGGCACATAAAACACTTGCCACCCTCTCTATAACAATGATCTGTCCAGGGAAACAAGGTCGAAATGTCACATATGAAAAGTTAATCACTGATGTTGAGAGTGACTCTGTATCACAAGCAAAAATGATGCAAACCCTGACAGGACTCTACCAGAGCTCACTGCAAGCTACAAAAAGAAGTGGAAAAGTCATTTTTTCGGAGGAAATTAGAAAAGACACACCTTACTACACAGATGTCTCATCTGCTCGCTTTTTGGCAGATCCCTACTTTTTGGGGGGCCTAAGGTATGAAGACTGCCTGTCTTTGAGTAAGTCTGAAAGAACACCCAGCACTCCATCTCCAAAGATAGAGACTAGTTGCTTAGAACAGTCTACGGAACACGAGCCAGCAACCTTGTCTTCTGTGGCCATGCCGGTCAGCACTGATTTCTCTGCTGGTGAGGCGAGTAGCTACTCCTCTCCTTCCTCTTCTAGAGCCTCTCTTCACCCAAGAGGAAGGGAAATTGTCACTGTTCTCTCTATACTCTGTCTGCTGACAGTTATCCTGTTAATAGGAGTATTACTGCTATTGAAAATGGTCTTAGTGCAGAATCAGAGAGTATTACCTATGCAACCGTCTTAGTTTGTGTTCTGAAACATACTGAATATTTAGAGATATTCATTAACACCATTAAAAGTGTGTTTACACAGCATGGCAATGGGAAGAGTACAGATGAAGACTGACACCAGTGTTACACCATTGTGATTGCTCTCCCTCCCTGACATAGACCACCCTGACCAGCCAGAGCTTTAGACAACCAGCTATACGGTGACTCTTATATAATGCTCATTGTGCTATGTTTATTATGCTCAGCCAAAATCATGGACAAATGAATTGTTCAGATTCAAAACCCAGAGTCCATGCATTTTTTTTTATTTTCAGCAAAAATAAAAATTGCAGTTTGATTACCGGTAAATTGTTATATTAAAAAAAATGCTTTTTACAAGTGAAATATAGCTCATTAAGCCCTCTAGAGCTTCAACTGCGCCATCACATTTTATGACAAATGGATAGCCTTCCCAACAAGTACACGTTATACCTCCCCTAAGCCATGCCTTTAATGACACAGGCAGACTCCCGGCTCTCTGCAAACCTGTAAAATAAAGGTTTGAGGTTTTTTAAGGACATTATCGGACATGCACAGAACAAGCCATTCTGAGGCAGAAAAGAGGGGATTCTGAATGAGGCAAATGTCTAAGACCGGACCAATGGTCAAAATTTTGGTGTCAATGATTCAATTTCATCCTAGACACTCCAGAAAAGGGGCTTAACATGTTAAAAAGTGAACTTCCCTGTTAAGAGATAAAGTACACATGGAGGATATTGCAGAATCTGGTAGAGGATGTCCTTTGGAAGGAGGTCACACTCACTGACAATTACAGCAATTACATTTTCAACCAGTGCCCTCTAGGGCCCATTTACCAAACTGCATGATCCCAGTTATGTGCCCACTTTTTTGCCCGTTTTATTAAAGAAATTAAAGAAATTAGACAAACTTTTTCTTGTAACATAATGAAATGACATGAAGGGATCATAGCTAACTTGTGTAAATGGCGTAAAACCCTTAATGACCCTTGATCTACATCAACCATGCCCCATACGAGCATAATACATGGCCAAAATTGTTGCTACCCCAGGGATTTCTTCCAAAAATAGTTTGCAATTACAAATGTTTTTGTATATATGCATGCATTTCCGCTGAACCTAATCACTTAATGTACACACTGAATCTAATCACTTCCTATAACCATCAACAAACTGAAATTCTTATTTTTCTAACTGCTACATTTATCTCAAACAATAAGTAAGCCTCCTCATGACGGCTGTTTTGGGATCTCTCCACAAATGAACCATTCAATTTTGGCCTGGCCTGGTCTCATCTGTCTGTGTTTCCAAAATTAAATATGGTGGAGGTTCAAAAATGTTTTTTTGGTTGTTTTGTTGCCTCTGGCAATGGGTGTCATGACTCAGGACATTACATCAAAAGGTTTTAGTGTGAGATGTAGCCCCAATAGTTAAAGATGAGTCTTAGGCACAGGTCATGGGTCTTTCAGATTTCACACTTTTATGGAGTAAAATACCACATTGATTTCTGTGCAAGCTGCCCATTATTGTCCCACTAAATTCCTTTAACATTCAATGCAAAATAATTAATGAATATGCTAAAATTTACCAGATTTTGGTGATGGAAAAGATGATGTCGTCACATCAATTTGACAAAGGAAGTTGAAGCTTGGAGAAAAGCGAGGGAGTCGATATCATGGCAAGTGCAATTGAGAAAGAGTGCTTGACATTTTGCATTCTGTTCAAGTAAGCAACTCCTGAAACATCTGTGATTGTCCATGAAGGTCAATCAGATATTATCACTGAAAATACTGTATGTTTGTACGTATTTCGTACTATACCTATACAACACGTGATTGTCATAAAATCATTGCAGGTGGGTTTTATCCATAATATTTCGCATCACTAAGCATTAAAAATGTTAAGGGAGTTTTACGCAGAAAACTGCACTTTTTCACACATGTAAATACTTTATAAATACCAATGTTTGCAAGAAATGTTACAACCATAATTTTTACCTTGCTTCATGCAACTCTTACTTGCAAGTTTTAAGGAGCTATAAGATTCAGTTATCTTTTCCTATCTTTTCTGCAACAACATACAGTAATTTGTGGGTGCCAATGATTTTGTCCTTACCATGTTTTTGTCCTTACCATGAGTTCTTTGTGAAATTATACTGTATGGAATGTAGCTTTTCATCCAATGGAGTCATAAAGGGAATGGGGAATGAGCATGTGCATACAACAACATTTATGAACATTTTCCGAGTGAAATTGTGCTTTTCTTGTGGAAAGATTTCAGGTGTGCCCACACTTTTGGCCGTGACTGCAAAACCTAAAGGGCGATAAGTGATATTTTGGTCAAATTTTATCACCTGAAAGCTCTCTAGGTCTTTCTCTTGACAAAATTATAGAAGTAAAGAATTAGGTTTAGATTTATGAAATTTAAGATTTATAAAATCAAAAACTCTAAAGTTTAAACTGTAAATACACAGCAGCTTCAGTTAGAAAGGCATTACTGAATTTTGACTAATATATATATATATATTATTAGTCATTAAGTAGGCTATTGTATTATTTTCAATATCAATTCAATGTATGTGCTTTCAAGGTGAAATCGGTGCAGAAGTTTGCATAAGAGCAAACTGTTGACTCTCCTGTGCAGTTGGTGAAAGGTCACTTGCACCATTTAGGTAAGAAATGGCAATAAACAGTACAATGTGGTTTATGTTGTGTATTTTGTGTAAAATGTTTCATAGTAATACCATGGGCCGCACAACCACAAATGGAAATTACTGTATCTTTTATTTCTTACTGTATGATACACAACTAGTAGGGAAAACACTGTGACAACATTTTCAGAATGTTTCAGTCACAATAAAACTGACCTATTCTGGACAAAATTTTCACTTTACTCAGACTAGCTATGTCAAGAAGAAACATTACATTTTTCATAATGTCTTATGGACATTTTAATACCTAGTTATGTCAACATGAAACAATAATTTTTTGATAGTGTATGGACATTTTAATACTTAGGACCAAGGCCTAAGGATGTGAAACATGTTTTTTCTCATGATCGATAGATGGATAGATAAATAGATAGATAGATAGATAGATAGAATCATTGAAGAATCATATTGAATAGAATTTTTAAAAAAGAATTGCTTAAGAAAAAAGAATCAAATGTAACAGCAGGCCTAGAATTATTATGATAAAGAAACAGACAGCAAAATTCCCTTCCCTGAAAAATATTTTGTCACTAGTCAATCTCACTTTCTCACTCAGTTGGAGGACTAGCCCTCTTCAGGTGGCAAGTGCACACCACAGGTTGGCTTGTGTGTTGATTAGAGCTTTTGGGCTCCGCATGCCGTTTTGGCTCATCTTTCTGCATATCTACATCCACTTCCTCAAATTCCTGCATAGCCGGACCCTCTAGTGGTTTGGGTCTGGGATCTTTGCCCTCCTTCGGCCCCACTAGTGCTGCAGATGGTGTGCGGAGGTTCTTGGTGGTGCTACTGCTTGCTTGAGGAACCAGTTGAGGAAGGTCCTTTGAGAGAGCCCCATGGTCCATGTATGTCCTGGGGAAGTGTTTTTTGGTGGGTGGATAGAAGGTGTCCAGTTTGCGCTTGTGGCTCATGGCAGAGGCACAACACACAATGAAGATGATAACAATGAGGAGAGAGGTCACGACTGTAAATAGCAACAGATTCTCCTTCAAGACATCCACTACCTGGTTGAAGACAAAGTCCTTCAGACGAATTATGGTAGTGGTAATAGTGCTAACTTTTTGAGTTGGAGTAACAGGAACAGGTATGTGAGTAGTAAACACTCCTGGGAGAAACTCTGACTCTGCACCATCACCACTCATTTCCATTGTAATGTTTAGAGGCAAGGCAAATGTGGCTCCACTCCAGCAGATCAGTACTGCAACCATACAATACAGGTTACAAGTAGACAGGGCCATGGCTCTTTAAGGAAGCTGTAGAATATAGAAGACAATGAAAAAAAAATGAATGAAGAAATCTACTCATACAAACAGTTCCTCACCTCACTGGATATACTACATTAGTTCCAAAAGCCTGTAGCGAAACAAGAAAACAGGGGACATCATTTGTAATTGGCAAAAATCTTACATCTTTTGAGATGTACATGTAGCCTTACAAATGCTTTGCCAACACATGTTCCTTCCAGTAGCTATATTTTTAAACATTGGCAGTCATTACTTACACAGGGTGGAGTTAAACATGGTTTGTAATTTCCACCCGAGGTGCCCTCCCCTCATTGACCACACCAAAGAAAAGAAAAAAAAAAAAACTATGTTTGACTGCAACTCTGGAGGCATGGCGCCTATACTTACCATTTATTTAACAACATACTAGATGGGTTTCTGTCTTCTATCTAGCAAAGCTCCAAATTTTTACATTATTTTTGCATTATTACCATTATAACCAGTCTTATGTTGCATTAGTAGGCTATAAGAAATGTATTCTAATAACTGCCTGTATAGGCAGATAGTTGACAAACTAAAAGAGTATACAAATCCTCTAAATGAAGAGAGAGCTACAGTATAGTGGAACAGTATTCAAACAGAAGGCTTATCTAGCCCTGAGAAAAGGAGAATACAGAGATGGTGCACATGAATAAATAAGGAGAGCCGAGAGAGGTTGGTGGCAGCAAAAGGAAGAATGTAGAGAAAAATACTTTTCTATGCTTGTTCCTAATAAATCCAATGGCAATGTAAAATGATGATAATTTCTCTCTTCCCATTGAATAATTGAATTTATAATGATTTGTGATTTCTAAAAGAGCTGAATTCTTCCCAACATGACCCTTCATCTCCGCATTCCAGTTTGTTCTGTATTTAGTAAATTCTTAAATAAAGTATCTCTCTCTCTCTCTCTCTCTCTCTCTCTCTCTCTCTCTCTCTCTCTCTCTCTCTCTCTCTCTCTCTCTCTCTCTCTCTTGTCAAAACAGCATTTATCTCAAAATGATGAACCACTGAACTTCACACATAAAACATCTGGCTAGCATGAGTATTTGCTTTTAATTTGACATCACACATGAACAACAAGTAAATGCACCAAATAATGGAAAAAGAACAATACTCACAAATCCTTAGAAGGGGATTTTGGTAGATGTTAGATATGGCACACAAGGCAAAAGACTTGAGGAGGAAAGCAAAAAGTCACATAAACATAACCTGAATCCTCCTCCAGTGAGACTGAATGAGAAGACTAAGAATTAGATAAGCTAAAAAAAGCAATGTATGACTACACCCACTCTATGGCCCTTCCCTCTTTCTTGTCCTTTTCACAGTCTTCCCAAACCCACAAATTGGCCTTGTGGAACACAAACCATGATTTTATTTGCAATACATTTATTTCTTCAGTTGTGTAATAGTTTTATTTCTAATTAGTTCAGAAAAGTGAAAGTGATTTCCACCATTTTGTTTCAGGAAGAAGAAAAAAACAACATCTTAAAACTCTGAAGTTCAACCCTTAAGCTTTCTGTGGAGAGTATAGGACGAGTATGTGGTCAGAGGAAGGGCTACATTTTTCTGTCCTTTCATCAAGTAAGTATAGGCTGCCTCCTTCTCACTCTTTCCCCAAGATATAGGCTCCATGAAATGGAGCATATTGTCCTGTTAATTAATCTTTAAAATAAATGGAGCAGATTGTGTTTGAAAACTTAAAAAAAAAAATAATATAAATAATCTTTCAATATGGGATGGACTTTGAAGAGCACATGCAATCATGTCAGTGTTCCAAAGTCAATGGTTTGTACTGTATCTTTTCTATGGTAGAAAGAAGAAGAAAATCAAGTAGCATAGTCCAACAACAAAGCAATCAGGAAAGAAGAATAATACAAAACTAAATTGTACTGTGAGTTTAAAAAGTTTAGTTAATCTGACATTTAATTCATTGTTTATTAAACATAACATTATTGTTAGTAATCTTTAGAATTGTTTTTTTCAAAATAATGTCAACATAAAATAGATGTTTGACAATTTAGTAATGGTTAATATTGGAGTGCAGATGACATTTTAGAACCGGGGGTGGGGCACTGGGACCCAAGATGTCAGCATTTCAACTGTACCTCAATTACTTACATTGAAACCATATGTTTCATGCACCTCAGAGAGGGACAGAGAGGTTCTTTACTGTCAAACATTGAATCAGAGTAACCTTTGTCTGTTTCAGTTCAGTCTATTGTATTCTTTGTTATATATGTTAAATGTCAGAATGAAGAGACAAAGACATTTATTTTTGTATTGACATCAGTCCAAAAGTATATCCTATAGTATTTCATAGAATGACCTTGAAACTGTTTCATTTGGGCCGGAAACTTGGGGTTTCTTTTCTCTTTTCTTTTGATGCATTACATTTCACTGGTGACTCTCACTACACTTTTGATAGCTTTACCGGATTCCTTTTCGAAATGTATTATTATTGAAATGAATTTAATAAATATTATTTAATGTTACTTTCGGTGTGGTCTCTCCTTCATGTTATTGCCGCTCAGAGCCAGTGGTTGCAACTATAAACACTTCAAGTGAAGTGGTAGCAATATTTCTTTTAGTACAAATGCACTTAGGAAGCCTAGAAATCTAGTGACCCCAAGCAGCAGCAAATTCAATTTGCTTCCAAGGGAGTCTAGCTAGTTGAAGCAGAGAAAATCCCCAGTGTACCTACCTGGCCAATTGAATCGCCTTGAGGGGCGGGACAAGTGACAAAAGAGAGTTGCAGATCTCGGGCTTCGTTACACTGAAGCAAAGTTATTGAGAGTTTTTTGGATGTATCCCTGATATTCCCCAACTGGCTGTCATCATTTCAAGCCTAATGGTGTAAATTGTTACTGTTTGTTTTTGTAGTAGATGAACTTAATTATTGTCATAGCCTGCTCTAATATTACTACAAGTTATTGACAGAGCCCATTTATCGTGAGCCCCTCCACCCTCTATTCACTCCCATTATGCCGGAATTTGACTGCAGTTCACCTAGGGGGCGATAGCGGACGAGTCCAAAATACCCGGGGCCCTATGGAGCTACATGGCTAAATGTATTGTTTCTACCCATTAGACGACAGGAACTGTCAGATTTTATTTTATTTTTCACAATTTGGACATAGATTATGAATCAAAAGTGAATTAAACAAACACTCATACCCTTTTGTTTCAGAACGTGAGCTTTATGTTAACTGGCCAGTGAATGAGGGAGGAATGAGGAGACTGCATGTCAATGTTACAGCGCACGAAAGCACCAAAAATGTATCGTAAGCATTATTGTAATTTTAAGACAGAAATGTATCTATAAAAGAAATGTAGGAATTTGTGATGCAGCTGCATGAAGCGCAAGCCATTTTGGACTTGCCTGCGACCGCCCCTAGGTGCACACCGGAAGTGCTCAGAGAGTGAAAATCCTCTTATTAAAAATTCTCTTGTTATTAGCAAGCTACCACTAGCAAGCTAGCTTCAAATTGAGAAGTCGCAGGCTGTAATGGTCGCACCAGGCTGTAATGGTTGCTAACTTGGACGTACTGAACTGCTGCAGAGCCCCAAAATTGCATTTGTTGGTACTGACAATATTATGACACAAGGAATCATTTTTAATATTATTTTACAATGTATGAAGATAAAAAGTTTATGTTTGTTGTGACGAAAGATACTTGACGTATGCAGCGGCGAGTTGAAAGACAACTGCTTTGCCCTCCCACATGATAACCGAGCCTCGCTAGACCCATGTACGGGTATAGCTTGCTAGGCTATCATTTTGCATGAAATGTCAGGGTAATATCAGGAAATTTTGTTTTTAATGTGGATCACCACACATCCCACTTCCTTCTCAGTACTTTTCAGTTTAACTAAAATGATTTTACACCCTTATTGGCTGATTCATGCCAGTGAAGTGTTAGGAGGTACTGTCGACCCAAGAGAGGATATTACCCTACGTTTTGTTATCCTAGGATCTCGCACGCCCCGAGGAAATTACGTGTTCCACGCCCCTTTTCTTCGTCAACTCGTCTTGTTTCCTCGTACAGCTCAGACTAGACAGAACAACACCTCCGATAACGAATCCAAGACCGCTGCGGTCTGTGTGACTTGCTGTTTTCATTGTGTTTGGACTGTTTTAGTGGTTTAAATAACTATTTCAATCACTCATATTAACACTGCATCCATAAAATTACCTATGGATGTGGGAGTCAGTGTTGTGGTGAGGCCAATGTTGAACACGGACTTGTATCAAATAAGTGTCCTAAATGTAGCCTAGGGTTGCTAACAGAAAACAAACAATGACGTGAACATTGTTTTCACTTCTCGTTGTGCTTTTCCACATCGGACGAGTTTTTATTATAAAACGCTTGAAGTGGAAAGTCACTTGACAATTTGAGCTCCGAGACGACTTGACAAGGATAATCAAACGCACCATTAGAGCTGGTTTGACCCAAGGGAGGACAATGCTGCCCTACAAAGGTAAAAGACCTTAACTCCGAGAGTGTACACAGAGTGTACAACTGAAAAAAAAGACTTTAAGTTTTTTTTTTTCCCCCAGCCAATTGTATAATAGGGAGGACACTGAAAATGTGTCCAGTACTTGTCTTTTTGAAGAATATCATGAGTATTACAAGGGGCGACCCGCAGGGGACAAACACACAATTCGGCTTCGTTGTGTAGGGGATATATTGCTGACCCTGCCGTCTACCACCTCTGTAATCTAAAATGTATGCGGTTAACGTGTAAGTCAGCATATTTAGAGCTAAACGTGGATGCATGCTGTAGCAGCTTACCTCGTGCTGGCGCCAGCCCTGTCTCTGGCGTCTTCCGCAGGCGAGCTCCAGCTTGAGGTTTCTTAGTTCAAGGCTTGGAGAGATGTTCTTTCCTAGCTGCCAACACAGTGTTGCCAGACTGGAAATGTCCAAGTATCGTACCAAAACCTCAAAATTATCATTTTTTGGCAAAAATTATCGGTTTTTGGCAAAAATTATCGTACACGAACCAAAGGCATAAAATATGTCTATTTTCCAACTATTTTATTTTCCAAATAATAATACAGCCAATTTCCAAAATAATACAACCACTTTTAAACAAGCTGTGTACAGTCACACTAACTGGAAAAAGTCTTGCTACTTAGGGCCTAACGTTTTAACGTGCCAAAGCCGACAGTCCACATTTTTAATTGGACCATAATAGATAGGCCTAAACTATGGTACAGAAAAAAAGAATGCTTAAGTGTCATTTCCTTGGACAGGTTTTAGCCATCCTCCAAAACTGGGGTCTTTTTCCCACTCTGTCCGATAAGTTTGTGGCCTGTGCTTAGCCTAGGCTACTTTTTCGCTGTTCCTCAGATTCTTTCCCTTTCCGAACTCATGTTTAGCACTCTTCTACTTCGTTTAGTATACTGTAGTGTAGTGGTGATGGGCGAGTAATGCCGTGCGGTGCCTGTGTGTGTGTGTGTCTACGTGTTTGCTTGCGTGCATGCGAAATGATTCTCGGGGGTCAGAGAGAGAAGCGGTAGGATGTGTGTTTGAACGAACGACTGAAAAGTCTGAAATTATCGTACATTGCCCATTTTATTTCATTATTGATCGTACATCGTACAGAGGTCAAAATTATGGTACAAATAGGATAATTATCGTACATCTGGCAACACTGTGCCAACATGCAGTTCCCATGTGATAGGATGAGCAATGGAGCGCATGACCTTGGCTACAAATAGTTTGGTTTGATGGAGTTGTTGTTTCATTATCAGAAATTAAAAATAGATATCGGTAGGCTATTGGAAGTATTTCAAAGAGACAGTGCTCATGGCGTGAGCATTTATGAAGGCGCACATCAGCAAGGTCAGCACGCACCTTTCTGCGCGCTGTATGAATGCACGAGAAATTGGATGGGAAAAAGTTCATCCACCTAGCAGAGACCCATGTTTTTAAAAGGGAACTAGGCAACATTTTTAGTTCCGGCCGGTCCTTGGGTCTTTTCCCCAAACGCATATATGCTAAATTGGTTGGTACTGTGCCATTGTATCTTTACGAAAATTCGCCGAACTTTAGAATTAGCAAGCTGCTCACAGGCCAGCTCAACAGCATCTGTGCCATCCGCGGCCTTATCCGCTTTCTCAGCTGCAAGAACACACAGCTTATTCACAGTCTAATCAAACTGCAACTCAATGTGATCTCGCACACACACTCTCTCTCGTTTAACTTTGCACACATTTAATAGACAATCATGAACATCAGCGTCACACTGCAAAACAATTCCCTCTACATCTTGAAAGACTCTTGACACAAAATTCATTCCATGATCTGCCCGGAGCGGTTTAGGGAGGTCACAACATGAGAAAAACACAGGTCAGTATTCCATGATCTTTGATGTTATAGCTTGTGTGAGTCTCGAGACACAGCAGATGAAGTTTGTGTGTGAGACGATGCGTTAGTGAGGAATTTGTTACAGGTAAACTACGTTCTCACATGTTTATGGATTGTGTTGGGCTAGTGCCAAGCTAAGCAAACTAGCTCATGTTTGTTGACACTGGATATGACTACTCGTTTTCCAGAGGTGGTGCCTCTTAAACAAATCAAAGCTAAGTCCATCATTAGCACGTTGATTGTGTTTTTCTCATGTTGTGGCCTCCCTTAGCCGATCCGGGCAGATCATGGATCACATTGCTCATATTCAACATCAGGCACCTGCAATTTAATTTCCAGATCTTTAAGCTCACGCATGAGTCTCTGATATTCAAGTTCCCCATCTTTTATTCCTTGTTCCACTACTTCAAGCTCGCGCACATGGTTAGTCTGAACGTCCATCAGACCAAACCTCACTGCAAAACTATCAATGAGTTTAGCCTTTATCATATCTTCTCTATGCTCATACTCCATATAATCCATTCATTTCACCAAATCATGCTTTTTAAGTCTTATCAAACGCATTTGAGTCATCTCGCCACCCACAAACTAAAACAAGAAGACAAAACACTTACCCAAAAGCAGGCCTACTCGAGCACCACTCATTTCGCATACACACCGACAGAGAACCGTGCCGGTGCTGGTTCCTGCACTCATCTCGAACCTGCTGTCCTGTTCACATCAAAAATCAGAGCGTTCTGGAACCGCAAACTTGATTCCCGTCGGGCACCAAATAAGACTTGGTTTTTCAAAGCGAACCGTGACGACATGAATGAACGTCACCAGGTTATGTCGGGGTCAAAGCGGAAAATAAACAAATTAAGGAAACGTGAACAGGGATAATGAGGGAAATCAAGTGAAAATGAGTTTGTGCAGTGATCGGCAAACAAGATAAATATATTTGCTTAATATTCGGAGGTCCTCACATTTCCAGCAGAAATTAGACAGCAGCATTAGTAAAAGTAATATGCTAAACTGCCTGCTTTTGTGGCGAAGCAACGCCTTTTGTAGATAATGCATCATGGGCTCGCATAAATTGGTATCGACAGGGGCAGTTCTCGGGCCAGCACTTTGGTTCCCGCTGTAGCTGGTGCGGGAACCGGCTCCGGCACCTGGCTTGCCAGTCTGAAAACAGCATCAGATGCACTTCACCAGCGACATCATCAACTCGAGTTATTCTACCAAACATATTAACAGCAGAGAACCTTCATACTGTCCCACACAGACTTAGCCATGCAAAGTACCAAAACTCCTCAAGTTGTTCTACCAAACATATTAACAGCAGATAACCTTTATACTGTCCCACAGACTTAGCTATGCAAAATACCAAATAACTCAAGCTAAACACAACGCGAATTTCAACACTTAATAGCAATGTTCATTCCACACATTCAGTTGCCTAAGCCATCCCACACACAATACCACGATAAACCCACACAATAAACGCACATGTATGCTAACATTAAACAACAAACAAATCTAACCGCCATACAAACAAAACCAACCACCTCTGTAATCTAAAATGTATGCGGTTAACATGTACTGTAAGTTAGCATGTTTGAAGCTAAACGTGGTGCTCAAGCTCCAGCTTGAGGTTTCTTAGTTCAAGGCTTGGAGAGATGTTCTTTCCTAGCTGCCAACATGCAGCTCCCATGTGGGTGCTCCTCACCCCACCAGTCAGCCACACCACTAGCTACTGGCTTCTAGCTCACAACCTCCCAACTTCCTCTCCTTAAATGCCTTTTATGGACTGGCCACCAGCAGAGGCAGCCAGCTCCCCCTGGGGTATGGGATGTGTACTTGGATCGTGTAGTGTCTAAAGTGTAACTACTACCTGACCCTAAACCCGTTTCGTAACAATGAGTATAGACAAATCCGAGGAACGTTTTGTGTAGGCTGCCATCTTGTGGTGACGCCATTGTTGGACTGTCAACAAACCTTTTTGGCAATGCGCAGTCAATGACAGCTAACAGCAAAGACCATGGAACACTCTGACATGATCAAGTAGCAGTGAATCTCATAAATCACGGTATTTTATGGTGTGCTACCACGTTATCCCTATGTACAGATTGGTGATCTGGGTAGCTCAATAATGGCGCCTGCTTACTTCTGGTAGTTTCGTCGGATTCATCTATTTAAAAAAGTTTAGCTCTGAACTTGACCTTTGACCCTTATTGGTAAGTTAAAGTTTGCATTATATGAAAAGGCAACATTGGGTCATCCTTAGGCAAAAAACCTTAACTTATAACTTTTTGTAAAAGTTTTATTATTTTATAGAAACATTTGTATGATCACAATGATAGATTTGCAATAACATTTAGTGAGTTATTTGATGAAATAGTTATTAACACAGATTATTTAAAAAAAAATAAGGAGAATTTTATGAGAATATGAGTTTTATAAGAATACAGTAACCAGTTAATGTCTTAAGATTTCATATTAAGTTAAAGGTGCCATGCCACACCACTACAGGGTATTTAAATTGTTCTTTGAGGTCTACAAATAGGGTATGTGACTTCACTTGGACTGAGAACGGTCCAAGGAGACCGTAATGAGATTTGCAGCCTGTAGGAATAGCCTTCGAAAATTTCATGCGGTTCTTCCGTTTTTTTTCCACTGTTACAATGGGCTGCGCTCTGATTCGCTGCTGAAGCTCGACGTTGTAAAGCACATGGACGAATATTTACATTAGTTTTACTTGCGAATTGCGAGGTACGGAAAAAAAAAAACTTGGAATATTATCATGAAACCGAGAAAGAGGATATCTGCACCAACCTAGCTTGCAGATTGTAAACGGCCACTTTGCAAAGGTAAGCTTACTACATACAGTAGTCAGGATGTCACAGTAGCCAACATAATCAGATACTTGCAAGAGTAGCCGACTGTTAGCCTACATCCACAGTCAGATTACACTTACCAAGACTGTTGAATTCGTCAAGTTGACAAGTTGCCTGTTACCATTTCATGGATATTCCTTCTTTTTCGCGAGTATTTCAAGGGGCGGGCTTTAGTCAAATACAGGAGAGCATGGATTGGGCGATAATTCTCCTCAGTCAGCCAATGGCTGTAACGTTGTCTATACTACGTAGCACTGACCATGGATTCAAACTGACCTAATTTCTTTGCATATTTCTTTTAATGGGCTATTGCCTATAGCGAAGACAGTATTACATTTTCACATGCACTGTGTAACTTGAGGTCATATAGAACTATTCTATACCAAAAGCAACAGGTAAAAACGGCTTTGTGTGGCGGGGCACCTTTAAGATTTAACTTGATGTGATGAAAGTGGCACTTCAATATGTTACAATACCCATATATTTTCATCATGTACAGCAGTGGTTCCCAAACTGGGGGCCGGGACCCCTGGGGAGCTAAATTATGTGCAGTTTACTTACACTCGCTACGTTTACATGATGGTTTTAATTCCAAATTAATAATTCAGAATTAAATAGTTAAATAGTGTCATTCTTGACTGTAAGTGATGACCAGAATGTCTCCTAGTAGGAGGCATAAGGGGAGCCAGATTCTTTAGAATCTCCTTTTTCTTTTCCTCTTCCACACCCAAGTTCTGTGGCCTCAACATTGAGGGACTGCAGGGGGGTGAATTTTTCTGGAGGAAATCCATCTCTCTGAAGTTCTAATCCCCATGGGACCTCTTCACAAACATGGACCTCGATCCCCGCCGAACCCGCACCACCTTAAAGGAAAATGCCGGTGATATAAGCGTCCTAAGTCTATTTTGGCATCATAGGGAGTGCATACGTTGAGTTGGAATGACAATCACGTCAATCGGATGTGTTTTGAGAAAGTTCGTGTTTTGCTATTTTAGCAGAAGCAGCTAACGCGGCAGAGATAAGGGCATGTCTTTTTTCTCGAAACAAAACGCTAGTTTATAAACCCTTAGAAAGCTCCAAACAAAATGAAACTTTTGTAGTAGTGAGTACAGGGACCCTACACCGAAAAAAACAAGTGTCTCTAGCTCTGCAAGCGCACTGACAGAGTGTGCAGAAGAGTAAATATAAAGTCTTACCTGAAATTGCTCTTCTCCTGCGCCATCTTCATCTGCATCTATCCTCAAGATGGCGCAGGAGAAGAGCAATTTCAGGTAAGGCGCAGACTTTATATTTACTCTGTCAGTGCACTTGCAGAGCTAGAGACATGCCCTTATCTCTGTCGCGTTAGCTGCTTCCGCTAAAATAGCAAAACACGAACTTTCTCAAAACACATCCGATTGACGTGATTGTCATTCCAACTCAACGTATGCACTCCCTATGATGCCAAAATAGACATAGGAAGCTTATATCATCGGCATTTTCCTTTAAGCTCGGCCAGGCTTGGCAACATCTTTGTCCACACGGCAGAATGGCCATCTTTCCAGGTTCCGACATCTTGATACTTCAACTCCACCACCTCCACTTTGCTGGAGTTGGATTTTCCAACAACAGAAAGAAAATCATCAAAGTCGTAGAACCCACCTGCAGGCCTGCGTCCCATCTCTTGTTCCACCCAATGGTGGAAACTGTCAGCACTCATAAATGTGTGCCCCATCTCAAAGAACTTCAGAGTGATATCCTCTGCTGCAATTTTGGTGGAATTTACCAGTACCACCAGAGAGGACATCAGGCACCAATTTTTATTTTGTGCGCCGCAATTATCCACCTAGTATACAATGTGTCTGACATCCCTCTCTTTCTCCAGGGCTGCTGCATAGGCTGATGTGACTTCCCTGGCATCCCAACCCGCAAACCCCTCATGCCACACCACTGAGATCAAAGTCAAAAGTCAAAGTCAAAGCGAACTTTATTGTCAATCAAAGCACTGCAACAGTACATTGCACGCAGACTGAAATTGCATTTCTCAAGGCTCCAATGTGCTGTTAAAAATTAAGATATACAACTGAGATGTATATAGGACATCACAACTCACAAGACATAAAGTGCAAAGATATCAAGTTATCAGGCATGACATAATAGATAACAGTAACATAATAACAGACAATGTGAGCATACTTTCTGGACTGTCAGTGTTTCAGAAGTCTTGAGGTATGTTACTGAGATCTCTTTTCTTTGAGATTGCTTCTTTTTCCCCACAGATGCAAAGGTCTCATGGTAAGCAGTGATACATTTACATCTACATTAATGCATTTAGCAGACGCTTTTATCCAAAGCGACTTACATTGGTCAACTATTACTTCAGGGCAAGTCTCCCCTAGAACAACATAGGGTTAAGTGCCTTGCTCAAGGGCACAACGGTGGTACCCGGGATTTGAAACCACAACATCCATAGTAGCACACTAGTCAGGCTCCTTAACCACTGCGCTACCACCATCGTGATACGGCACGTAAAAACTGCAGACTTCACGAGTCGTGGCATGCGTTGCAGCATCACGACCCTCTGCATGTCCATTACTTTTTTCAGTGTCCTCCAGCCAGTCTTTGTTTGCGTCAGCCCTATAATACAGATGAGTTCCGATTGCTTGAGATACTGTGGTGGTTTTGCCACCTCTCACACTGGTGACAATCATGGGCACCTCTAACACTGGGGACAATCATGGGCAGCTTCCCCCTGATGCTCTTCCTGCACATGCTGGTCCTGAACCAGGCAATATTCACACTCCTCCTCCCTAAGCTTGGTGAAGTTTTTTTTTTTTTTATATATATATATATATATACGTTTCATATGAACACCGGTTCCCTTTTTATATGAAGTCAGAAAACGTCAGCTTCACGGTACTTTACTCCACATGGCCCCCTCATGGGAGGCGCAGCAGTGTCATCGGAGGGCGCAGCAGAGGGCACTGCAGCGGGTACAGCAGAGGGCACATAGGAGGGTGCAGCAGTGGGTACATCGGAGGGCGCTATGAAAAAGTCCTCATCACTAAAGAGCTCTTCACTCGTGTCGAGATAGCTATTCAGAATTTCCCACTCATATATCCCACTCTGTTGAGGGGGGCATTCTCTCCTCATGTTCTGCAGAAAAAGGCAGTTAGAGGGGCAATTATGTTTGGCAGGCATCCCTCACTAACAATCCCCATATAAGGAAGAAATACATGAAAGTTTTAAAATGATTTAAAGGAACGTCTGTACAATTATATACATGCATTAGGCCGTTGCTGTTTGATTTGATTTGCATGTAGACCTGGCCTTTGGTGCAGCACATGTTGTAGCAGGAAGGGGGGCCTTCTCAGATCTGGTGCAATTTTCACAACTCAATTCCACATTGTCTAAGTTCTTGATTGGTCATATATTTTCCAATTACATCTTAATCTTATTGTACTTAAACACTGTTTGAATGCAAGGGGTGTTTGAAAATAAACCAAAATTAATAAAGGCCTGCTATTAAATAAATCTATTAAGTAAACAAATAACTAGAAAGTGTAATTTTTACTAATTAGAGCTATACAATTGCAGCGTAGAAGGGTGATTTTTATCTTGGGTTAGATGTGCGAAGGACGCCATGGCTTACAAACAAGGTTGATTGGATGGTCAAAATTTACACACCAAGAAACAAAAGGATTAGGCCAGTCTTATCACTTCATGCAGTACTCGAGTTGAGGGGGGATGAAGGGGAACGGCATCCCCCTTCTGAAATAAAAATTTAAAATCATCCCCCTTCTTAAACAGCCATCCCCCCATACCATCCCTTGTTCCATTTTATTAGTTAATGTGAAAATTACAATTGTTACATTGGAAATATTAGCCTACTACCATTTCAACATTAGAGGCTTTGCATTTATTTATGCGCTTCACTTAAACAAAGGTTTCAGTCACCGCAATCGAAAATTCCGGGCTAAGCGCAGATTTTTTGGTTTCACTTTCAAAACGGTAGCCTACCACTGTTTTCTTGCCGGTCTTACTACGTGGCATGAAGGTGTCTGGCGATCCACAAGAGTATTTGCAAAATAAAGTTTGTCTACTGTACACTATTTATGACGTACAGGCCGGCCACACGCAAATAGGGTGGTCAAACCTCTGGAATTACGCATAGACAGCGTGCATTTGACCTTTTTGAGGCTCTGCACTTAGCTGAGGCTTTCAGAGAGACGCACTCAGTTGACAGGTAGGCCAGTCATCTTTTTGTTAGCCTATAGGAAAATACTTGTGTTTTTCCCTACACGTTTTTCTGTCACCCATTATCTGTGGCAATCGCACACAGACACAGAACTCTCCTCTGTGCTGCTCCCCTTACCGAACGCATTTTACTTGCACGCATAGCGCAAGTCCCAGAACAAAAAAAACATCGCGAAGTTCATCTAATGCTCTGAACTTTATGATTGATGTATTAACACTGATCACGTGAAAGTAACAGTACTATATATTATTATTCTCATTCTCCAAAATTGGGCTGATTATAAAAATGCACTTGCCTAATAGCAATCATTTTAAACTTGGCTAAGACTTGCGCAGGACATTAAGAGCCTTGTGCATGGCATGTGTAGCCTCCGTGGACAGAGTAATGAAAAGATGAGGAGTTAGCACAGTGATTAAAATTCCAAATATTAAAGAATTACCTTCTTTCTTTTTTATCTTTTTTTTCAGTTAATTAAATAAACATAAAAACATATTGTTATGAATGGGTAATTGTAGTAATTATGTCTCATCATTCCTGAATCATAAAAAAGGGGCAGAACAGAAGTATATGGACCTCACATTCAACAATTCTTTAAAAAATTTTACAATTGCCAAAATAGTGCCCTCTGTTGAAACAAACTCCTCAACAACGAATTGGTAGATTACTGACATTTACCCTTCTATGAACTGTTGATCTAAATGGGCACATATGTTTGCATAAACCTTATAACGTTGCAGAATGAGAACTTGCTCTGGCCCGGACAGAATGTAACATTTGCTAACATCTACACGATTGGTATCGCGCTTTTGTGGTGCTTGCTATAGCCTTTTTAATCGGATTGAGTTGGTGTGTGTGTGTCTGTGTGTGTTTTTTATATACATTTAGGAGTGCATCACAGCTACTGCCAGGCTCGGTGGAAGCTTCCTGTCAAACAGACGCCCCTAAATGTGTGTCTACGCAGCTCTCCTCAAGAACACTGGCATCTCACCCTCGGAGTAAAGGAAAACTTGATCTTGGCATTATAGGTTTGAACTCTGTCCCAAGTAGCCACGCCGTGACTCCTGCTTGTGAAGTTACAAAATAAATGCCTATTAGCTCGCAGGCTTGCTGCATAGCTGTAAATATTTTTTTGTTTTGGAAATGTGTGTGAAATGTAGGCTACTATGAGCCTAAACGTGTGACTGACAGTGTTGGGGAAGTTACTTTTAAAAAGTAACTAATTACTTTACTTTAGTTACTGCTTTGAATTGTAATGAGGTTACTTTACTCGTTACTAATTTTAAAAAGTTACTTGTTACTTTACTCGTTACTTTACTTTTAGCCCATAACTTGAATGAACTTGCTCTATTTCGCTGGCTATAACGTCATATGTAGCCTATGTCTCCCTCTGACCCTTTTACAGGCAATGGCAGCCTTCTCGCGCTGAAAGTTTTCATCAATCCAGTGAGCAGTCATTCCGAGATAACTTTTGTTGTTAGCACTCCATATATCTGCCGTTGTAGAAACGAATTCTGTGGTCTCAAATGTCTTTTTGAGATCCGATTCCATTACAGCATAACATTTGCTCAAGTAGCTCGAAAATGTTTTTCTGTCTGATATGGGAGCTCGCGTTGTTGGTATTTTGCTCAATATTCTCCTAAAACGGGGGGATTCTATTGTTGATAGCGGAACCATGTCCTCCATAACATAGGCTGCAACTATAGATTATTTATTTCTGCCTGCGATGTTACCTGTCGTAATCCTCCCTCTCCTGATGTAAGTTTCGCCTGTTTGGGTGCTGGGGCAGTCTCATCATCACCGGGACGGTAGCTATGGGGATTTTTAGCCACCAGCTTTGTACGACTATGCTGTCTGGCCAAGTGCTGTCTGTGTAGAAGTGGAAAGCTGTTTATCACCAGGACATAGCGAGCACTTAACCGACATGTTTTTGCCTTTGCAGGCAACTACCTGAAAATAATGTGAATATTTCCAGTTGGCGAAGATGCCAGTGTTCTCCATGACTTCTCTCTCTTCCATCTCCCTCTCACTGAATCAATCGACCACCTCCACGATCCACCACAGCAACCAGTTAGGCACGCATGCCCCACTAATAAAAACAACGCGGTTTTGACATGTTGGCCTACCGATAGCTCACTGATTTACATGTAAATTTGTTAATCTGAATGTCACTGAACAAAATCGTGGGTAACGCTGTAACGAACGTTACTATAGTCTAGTAACTGTAATGACGTTAGTGAAATTTGAACTGTAGTGCGTTACGTTATTAAGTTCCTGACAACAGTAACGAAATTACAGTAACGCGTTATCCCCAACACTGGTGACTGATGGTAAGATGAATATAGAATATTATAGAATTATAGAATATTATAATTATCTTTTTAGGCATACAGGCAACAGTGACATACCAGAGTGTAGATTTTGGCACCACAGTCTCTCTGCCTTTTACATCTACACCAGTGAAATCTCGCACACTATGATGTGTGGCAAAAGGTGTTACTAGTTTTTGCATGTAAAGATCTGGAATATGTTTACCATGTTGGTTACCTCCAATAACTATTGTTTTTTGCCATTATCTAGGGTTGACTAAGAAGCTGGATCGATTTTTGTAAAGAGACTGAAGTGGAATAGAAGCATTGTCAACCTTTACTGGTGTGCTGTTGGTTGTTCTTCTGGGGCTGAGAAGTGTAGGTGTCAGAAGACCCCAAGTGGTTGAAACCAGGTCAGTATCCTAAACCACAATATTTACTGGATAAGCATGGTGTGAGTTGTACATATTGACTGTACTGCATATATGTAATAACAAATCCTCTTCTAATTCACTCCTCTTAGGGAATCCTGCAATGAACTGATTGGAGCGGGTCTTTACAACCAAGAAGGTTGCAGCGGACTCCTATCAGATGTGGAAAAACGAACTCCTCGTTACCGGACGTCTGCCCTGTAGCAGTGTTATTTTGCGCTTTGCTCCTGAAAACATTGTTTTCCCCTTCATTGGAATGCTTTGCTGGTATGTACATACCCTAACTACTTCCTGAACATGTTACTTTCCTCTGAAGAGACTTTTGTAACACTAATAGCATAACTAAGTTTGACCCAAAAATGTGCTTGTCATTTGCAGCATTATCACTGTGTGCCCATTGTTTGAAAGTCTTTCTCTTCTCCCCAACACCCACACACATTTTACCTTTGCAGGTTGTATCTTGCCGCAATGCACTACAATGAGAATGCAGATCAACAGCAAAAGACCTCAAAGGGGAAGCTGGTGTATAGCCTTGTGTTCCCAAAGGCCAAGAGGGGAGGACACACCGTGAAACACGTGAAGACCGAGCCAACAATTTGTAAGTGTAATAGATTGTGGAACAATTGTTGTTTTTCATTTTTTATAAAAGTGCAAAGAAAAAAATAAGCAAATATGTAATGTTCTGTTTTTGCACTCCACAGGCTACGTCTTCATTCATCTGGTCTTCAATCAAGTTCTCCTTGATCCCCAGCGTTTTGTTGATGTGTTGAAGCAGATTCCTGTACCTCAGCCCAGTATGGAAGACCTGACTTGGATGAAGTTGTAGCTGCACACGTGTCCGCTTCATTCAAGGGAAGGTCTGAAGCCGGTGTACTGCCCTGAAGCTTCAGGAAACTCCTTCCGTATGCGTAGCACGACACAGGAGGGCATCACCACTTCTGCCGAGAAAGTCCCAGCACCAATTCACAAACCATCTGTAGGCCAAGTGTCTGTAGATTGTCTGTAGAAATGACACATTGCAACATGGGGGTGGGGATGGATTAGCGGGATTAGTTTTGCATTTCTGTTGATGAAAAGATTTTTCTGAGCACAATTGTGTGTATATTTTTACAAATAAAGTTTATTTGCTCTGAGACATTGTGTACAATTTCTATTGCCATTCTACTGTATCTTACTAATAACAAACTTGTCTAAAATATCATGTACATAACTTTCCATTCCTCCAATTGTGTCATGGGGCTACGGTCCACTTTGCAGATATCCATTGCATTTTGTAAGCCACAGCCACACCATAGGTACTTAGCAAAGTAAGTTGGTAAACTGGTAAGGAAATGATTCCTACTCCTGCATAGACTAATCTGCTCTGAGTTTGTGTTACACCGTGGTAACTACTTAGGACAGAGCGATAGCACTGTAAACACTGATATTGCTAACTTGTGATGGCTATAGTCTTGGTAACCAACATACCACTCGCATAATTGGTTATACAAAAATACTTGTATGATATGTGTCGGCAGCTGTAAATTGGCATGTTGGTAGCTGTAAATTGGCCTATGTGTGCATAACAAATATAAAAAAAATAGTTGCTAGGAGCATAAGCTATGCTGGTTTCCAGATGGCAGGGGCGCCGCCAGAAATTTTGGGCCCCATGAAAGATTAGAATTTAGGGCCCCCTCACCAACTACCTATCGATATATGTGTAATAGTAAAATTTTCAAGCGCAAATGGAGATTTTTGGCTGGCACTGAATGCTTGTATTGACCTGATGGCGCTTTCTTTCCTGTAGCATAACTTGCATCACTAGGTATGCTGCATGTGATGAACTACATTTTAACATTTTAAATCAACAACTGTGAAAATTAACCTATAGGCTACTGTAAAGAATAATTCATGGTTTCCTTCCTTTAATGAGCAACTGTTAGAGAGAAGGGGGGGTCTGGGGGTCTCCCCCAGGAAATTTTTTGAGAACTCATAGCCGTTCCCTGCATTCTGGTGCATTTTAATATTTTGTAAGATCACATAGCCTGTTGCAATTAATTCAATGGCTTAGCTAATTCCATTACATGTCATTACAGTGCTCCGTGAGGTAGGCTAATACTGGCAATTATACTGACAATGACCCTTACCAACTGTTGTAGTTTACATTTTCATTAATATTTATGCATTTAGCAGATGTTTTTATCCAAGTTGGTTAGTTGTCAGTCAGACATTGGAATCTTTTTTTTTTTTTTTTTAACAATTGAACCCAAAGTGCAGTCAATTGTAAAATGTGAGACTTGTTTCACTGCACACCTCTGTAAAATGAGGCATTTATAGTTACATTTTCAATTTCAGTTGTCATGCGAATTGTTTTGTGGAAAGTAGCCTCTCATTGGAAGACATAGCCAGGAGTAGCCTAAATAGCACAGGGAATTTTCTGACCATTTCACTTAACTGCCTACAAGCTAGGCCTACATCAGCTTGACTACAAAAACAGCTGTGACTGGTGCAGTGGTGTTATTAGTTGCAAAACCCCCTCACTATCTAGGATACAATACAAATGAATAGATATGCATATGGCTTCCACAGTTTTAGAAATGTAGGTATTTGATAGCATACCTCATGATCACAATGTAGAACTGTTCCGTCTTTGGTATTTTTTACCCTCAATGGTGCCTT
>JAODXP020004867.1:7500-44139 GCA_027497455.2 Sardinella longiceps | reverse complement strand
ATTTCAAATAAAATGCTTGCCACAACATTGGCTACATCGCTATTTTCCTTTATTTTTCTTCCTTTTTAAGTTTAAATCAGGTAAGTATTAATGCACTGTTATCTAAAGCTTGTTAACTTAAACATATTCCTTACAGTAGCCTATATTCACACAGGTAAATTGTAGCATAAAGCCACTAAAAGGTAATACCAGAGACAACATTTTGTAGCATGACTGAGACTATAAGCAGTATATTACACTAAGTGTCTGCTATAAGCCATTACAATCATAGATATTATATGATATCTATGATTACAATGAACTTCAACATAGATATTTGGCTAGCATGCTAGCGATTAGCATTCCGATTACACCTTTTATATTCACCTTTTACACTTTTTACACGGTTTTACAACTCAAAATAAATGTCCTGAGCATCACCTAAGACATCACAGTGTTATGCAGCAACTAAAATAACCATTTACAGTCAAAACCTACTGTTGGTTCAGCTCCAAGCTCAGCCAACAGCTCTTTGTGGAGGAGCACATGTAAAACATGCCCAGACAAACACTTGAAGTTTCTGGTAATTAAAGCTGCTGTAATTCCAGCCGCCACTAGGGGCAAACTCACTGACTGGAGTCAGAACATCATCATCAGAATGTCTGGTACTTCCATACTGCATAGCCTACAGACTGTGATGCATGACATAGCCTAACATGTTTTTCTTCTTTTCAATAAAATCAGAATTCTTCTCTTTGATCTCTGTAGTAGGCCACCCCTTTTGCATTGCCTTCATTCAAGATGCATTCAATGACTTCAACTGGAATACATGAACATTTTTCCAGAGTGAATTTTGTAGATATTCTGTAGACACTCTGTTTCCTTACACTTCTTTATCTGTCTAAGCAAAGAAGTGTGTGTGTGTGTGTGTGTGTGTGTGAGTGATTGAATATGCTTGTTTGAAATGTAAGCACTCAAACCTTCCACTCACCAATAGGGGGCAGACTGCATGTATGACGTGTGTGTGTGTGTGTGTGTGTGTGTGTGTGTGTGTGTGTGTGTGTGTGTGTGTGTGTGTGTATCTCCTAACCTGTTGCTTCATTACAGTAATGCACACCTCTCAAAAGTATACCACTGAAATTTATTAATAAAAACAATATATGTATACAGCAAACATATAATTAATGCACTATCCACAGCATGTCAAATTTATTCAGCACTGAATTCAAATCATTTTCTTTATCAGCAGAGACAAAAGCAGAGACAACGTGAGAAGCAGGATGCTGGCAAAGTCTGTTCCATAGTTGCTGGGAAACTCAATGGTCTGGGTTCCCATGAAACTGTGTGGAGGCTGCTTTCTCTGTGTGTTGGTGACAGTGTTCCACTGCAGTTTACCTGGTGAAGAAAACAAGATCACTGTTTTATTTATCACTGTAACAGGCACTACAAGGAGTAGGAGGATGTGTGAACAAAAGGTAAGGCAAGGCAAGGCAAGTTTACATGGGAGCAGTTCAATGTGCTTTACAGAAAATACAAAATGAAATTACAAAGGGTAAAGGAGAAAATTTTAAAAAGAAGATATAAAAATGAATAGAAATAAACAGAATAATTATAGAAATAAGAAACAAATAGAAATAAGAAATATTAGAAATATACAGTGCTTTTAAATCAAGTATCAACTCATCACACTACATATCACTTTGGATTGGCCTTTCACCTTTCCTCCTGATGGACACTCTTATCGACTGCCTAGAGACCTTAAACTCTTGCTCCTTAGATAAAGTGTGCACCGCATGTAGGTTGATGGACAATAATATTTTTTTTGGCACAAACAAATAGCAAATTGTTCTGCTGTGATCTAGTAGATCTGATCTGGTTAGGCCGCTGTAACATATCAGAGAGGTAATTGGGCCCTCATTGGGTACTCATCAACAGGACAATGCAAGGATCAAAATGAACTTTTTGTGAAATCTACCAGGCAGTCACAGGCAGACAGCATGGTGAAAGTTGCCACTAACACCAGCTAAATTCAATTTGTCTGTGTGTGTGTGTGTGTGTGTGTGTGTGTGTATGTGTGTGTGTGTGTGTGTGCGTGTGTGTGTGTGCGTGTGTGTGTGTGTCTGTGTGTGTGTGTCTGTGTGTGTGTAGGACGTAAGTAAGCTAAAAGTTTGGGAAAGGACCATGCTGAGTGTATGTATTTTTGTAATTTTAGTATACATGTACTTATACGGTACAACTAGAAGCCAATGTTTGACAACATCAAGTCTGAAAAAAATCAACCAACCAGTCAGTAGCGTGTTGATGGCATAGTCTATACTGGTGCCATAGAAACCATAAGAGTTGCAGTGACAGAGTTTTTGCTGGTTTCAACATCTCAAATTTAAAGACTTTTTGAGATCTTTTTCAATCTAATCATTGAAAGTTTAAATCAGCACAATGCCCTTTCCATTAAAATAACTATAGATACCGTACAACAAGCCTGAAGAAAATTAGCCTATAGTTTAACCATGGCATAGCCAACTGGTGAAGATTGGGTTGAACGCATCAAGATAACAAAGGGGAGCCCATTGCACGCTGACGATGCTGATCTATAGGATATACTTTGACTTTATCAACAACAACCAACCTCACATGAAACAAATTTCCAATTACAATCAAATAGAAAACATTTTTCAAATAAAGTGCACTTAAATTCATATTTTGAAATTGGCTATTTAAGACCCTGCAGAAACCCTGGAGTGCACGTAAATGTGATGACGATGCATCTGCGCACATATTCCTCGTCGAGCTCCTGTTGGGATCGTCTTTTCTTTGGTGCTAACAGTAAGTATTTCTATCTTTTACATATATACACATACAGTACAAAATAAAAGTGTAATCACATGTTTATAAGTATCTGTCTCTAAGTGTTTGATTTTCCTATTTGTATTAACTTGCAGCGTGAAGTATCATCGCAGCTTATGCATCGTCTTCGTCGTCTGACTTAACTTTGACTAGCGTGACTGACACGTAAACGTGACAAATGACCTTCGACTAAACTTTAGCTATGATTTTAGCCCAACAATGTCTTTGTCGGGGGTAAGTTTGAGAGAGAAAAAAAAGACTGCAAACAAAGAGCCATACTCTTTGACTAGGGTTATTAACAATCAGCACAACCGGACCGGAAATAGGCAGTTAGCTAGAGTTAGCTGCACAGATACGTGTCTGTTAATACAGCTGATGCAGCCTACATCAGAAGCACAACCTTTCAGAATTAAACACTATGAACGGCACAGAGAACGAAAGTGTAGCTCCTTGAAATCACTCCGGACAACACTTTTAACAGTTATAGTTGTATGACGAAAGCTGTGCTAGCAAACTATGTGCCATGCAAACAGAGGTAACGATACGTCATCACTTTTCAAGCTTCCGGAAGAGTGGAATTGGGATCTCACTAACCCACCCGTACCCTATTTAAAGTATGAGACATTTGCCAACTAGATTTCATCTTATTGGACATAACAATTAAATCTCCAAAAGAAAAAAAATGTCCAAGTTAATCTTTTTTCCTTTTTAGCCACACACACACACACACACACACACACACACACACACACATACATACACACATACACACACACACACACACACACACACACACACAGTGCCTTGAGAAAGTTTTCCCCATTCAATATTTTACTCTTTTCAGCCATCTCTTTGAGTCATTTAACTTTTTTTTTTTCTCCTCAATCTGCTCTCAGTTCTTCATCATGATGGCAAAATATAGAATTGTACAATAATCCTATGTGGAGATGAGATAAAGTTCCAGAGGAACAAACATCACTTAAGCCCTTCATCAAACTATGTGGACTATATGTGACAGAGTGGCCAGAGGTCTTGGTTATCTCTTTTGCCAACGCATTTCTCGCCTGGCTGCTGAATTAAGCCAGTCCTCCTGGTTGTTCTACACTTTGAACTGTAAGGCCTAATACAGAAAATGGAATGATTTTTCAAATCCTGTCTAAACACAGCAATAAATGTTACGACTTATCTGAAAGGTGCTTTTGAAGAAGTGGATCCCTAGAATTTTGTTGCCAAGTGTTATGACATAGGGGGCCCTATCTTGCAGGCGGCGCACCATGCCTTCGCGACTCGCGCAAGCTGTCATTGCTATTTTGTGCGAGCGCATGGTTCGTTTTTCTGTCAAGTAATTCACGTTGTCTAACTAGCAAGTGACTTTGCGTCCTCGAAGGTGTGGCTAGGCGCGAAGCGCAAAGATGCTATTATGCAGACGCAGAAAGGGATCCGCCAGTGACTGGAAAAACCTGGTCATTCGTCAGTCACGCATTCCTGAAATGCTATTTTATGGACGCACAATAGGTAACGCAGTCCTTGTTCCAGCATAACAATGACGGCCACAACAATAATTATTACAATCGGAAAATCATTATGATGCTCAGGAAGATGTGGTTAACCACAATTTATTAGCCTGTAACAGAAAACGAGTGAGGATATAAGAAGGGGGACGTTAAATGGAGAATGAAGTTTACTTTCGCTTTCGAATGAATATTCCAAGATATCTATCGGGACTAAATACAGCTTCCTTCGTGTCTTGTGCAGCCTGTAGACATCAATTTAATATTATCATACCCATTACGGCTCTAACTATGACTAGACCCGACGTGTGAGCTTGCTCGGTATTCAATATTTTAATTTCTTTAAATGCCCAAGGAGGAGATCAGCTGGTGTGATAGCAATTCACCAGGCGCTTTGCGCTGTTCGTTCTTAAAGGCAATGAGAGATTGATCTGTCATTGGTTATGCCTGTGTTACACCCATAACACAGCCATGATTAATTAGGCATCCTAAGTCCAACCTTTTTGGACTTTGCGCCAGCGCGAAATTCATTTTCTGCGCTGTGAAAATAGCATAAAGCCGCCGACATGCCCCCAAAACCATATGCGCCATCCGCCAAACAACAGTTGACTTTGCGTCATCAAAATAGGGCCCAGGGTATGAATACTCATGTAGATATCAATTTTTTTATTTCTTTAATTATTTTCATGTCATTCGATTTAGATTTAATTATGCACACCATACACTTTTAAGTCAATATAACTTGCTGATCTGGAGGTAGGCATATAGATACAGTATCTCCCCATCCACTTAGATAGGGCCTGCAACAAATCTTTGCCTGCATAGGTCAGCTGATTAGCGCCGTGCTGTGGTAGTCTATGACTATGACAAACAGATAGACAAAGTCCTATGATGCTGTTCTCTTCAAAATAAATAATAATAATAAAGCATGTATTTTTATTTTTTACATAAATGTATTGCTACATGTATTTTTTACATACATGTACTGTATTTCACACACACACACACACACACATATATATATATATATATATATATATATATATATATATATATATATATATATTACAGACTTTTTTTTCTTTTTAAGATTTACTTGTCCAATAAGGTGAAATCTAATCGGCAGATCTCTCATATTTAAATCATAAAAACAGAATTGTTTAAAATGGATATCTTCAATCAAAAAGTATCTAACCTGAATTTTTTGTCATGGCAGACTCACCTAAATATGCCGCCAAGAATCTTCACCACTCTGGTCCTGGAGGTGGCAACAGCCCTAGAGTGGATTCTTTGTCAGGACACCATCCTCACACTTCCCCTGTTCAAACTCTTCATCGCCCTACTTGACAAGACTGGCCAGTGGCGATATGCCCTGCACTTAGAGATGTGTCGCTTTGGAGGTAGGCTACTGTAACTTCAGAAACATTTCAATACTTCTTGACTGGAGATCCCCCTAGTCCATATAGAACACAAAAGGGGAAACATATAAACCACTGAACAACAATGAAGAAAAATAAAATAGTTTTCTGAAATTTTCTAATCTGATACACTGAACAAAAAATAAAATAAATAAATAGAATCCAGAGAAGCCCAAAAATTTCAGTGATGAACTTCTTGACTGCTCTAGAAAATTAATATTGACAAATGTATAATTTCGTCTTTTCTTTGATGCATTTCCTCTTTTCTTCTCTGTTATCACTCAGATCTCCACTGAACTGCGGTCAAGTTCAAGCTTCAAAGTCACGGATATAGCCTGTCATATGAGTTAAGGGGGCATGTGTTCCACCCAAGTTCCACCCACTATTTGTCATGCAATATGCACCATAGGAGCTTGAAAATAGATTTGATTAAAAAAGTTATTGAATCACACTGTGTAGTATTGTTTTTGTTAATGATGACAATGTTGCTAAATTCAGCACAAATTATAAAGCCACATACCCTTTGAAAGATAGAACTTTCCCCTCAACTAATCACGCTGGAGAGCCTTATATCACTTCACAGTAATATCCCTTTTCCCTTTTCTGGTGTGTCCAGGACGAATTAGAATGGTCAACACCAGAATTTTGACAATTGCACTTGTCTGCTATTTCAAAATCACCTCTGACCTGCTTCAGAATGGCAAACTTTGTGCGTTTGGAATCCTGTCCCTAAAACAACCAGTGTTGGGCACAGCTAGCTACAAGTAAAGCAAGTTAAACTACATTTCTGATTAACTTGGCTGTAGTTTCTATTTTCTGAAGCTGATAGCTTTTCAGTAGTGCAGCTACTTTTTTGGCCGTGTAGTATGGTAGCTTTCCCATAAGCTTTTTTTTTCTCTGTTCACTGCAGAAATCTTCCATCTAGGCCATATGATGCAATTGTTGCCTGACAGGTGCCTTCATTTAAAAGTATCCATGATGAAAGCTAAAATTCTGTCTTCTATCATGTATCAATTTAATTTAGTCAATTTAAATTGTAAAATCATATTAGAAATCACAGTACACTAGAAAAAATGTGGTATGCAGCATTAGATTCATAAGACTTTTTTTCAGGACACAGCAAAGCACACACACTCATACCATTCTCCCATTTTTTCTACCCTTGGCATTTGTGTGGAATTAACATCCAAAGACTTTCAATTTAAAAACTTTTTATCCATATAAAAGTATATTTTCTTACTATTAGTTAGTTACTAATGTCTGTTTGGAGAGACCTGATAATTTGATCACTAATACAATTGGTTGGATCACTGAATTTATTTTGACCTTTTTGTAAATTAAGAAGTAGCTTGTTACTTCTACAAACTATATAGCTACTTCTACCATTTTTTTCCTGGCTTAACTTCTTACATTTTGTATTCAGGTAGCTTTGGTGAAGTGAAGCTTCATCTGATAAAGAGTTTCTGGTAGCTTAGCTTGCTACATTTTCTGAGTTAAAAGTTAAAATATATTCATCTTTATAAAATGAGAACTACCTGTCACGGCCAGGTGGCCAGACGTGAGATTAGGACCCAAAAGCAGAAGTAGAATCCAGGATCAGTAGAAAATAGATTTAATAACGAAGAGGAGAACCGAGTTCTCTGGCAGCAGATCCACAAACAAAAAACAAGATTTGGATACAAAGACAAAATACTCAAACACTGACTTGACCACGACTTACTTGACAGCAACATGAGACAAAGAACCAGCAAGGAAAGACTCTAAAGACACGACTTAAGTAACAAGACAAATCAGACTAACAAGGTGACTGAACAAGACTAACGAGGTGATTGAGCACATGACTAACAAGGTAAAAGGGCACAGGTGAGAAGGGCAAGAAACAAGGAAACAGGAAGTAAGACATGAACATGTGACAACCAGGGGTACAAATCAATATGCTTCCTCGGGCTCGGTCCTCTGTCCTCCGTCCTTGTGCCCCGGAAATTGTTCGAGGCTCGACGTCATCGAGGATGTCTCAATTGTCTAATTGCTGCGAGAAGGAGAGAGGAACGAGGACGGAGGAGAGAGGAGAAAGGTCCGATAAGCGAGGAAGCACAGGTGTATCCTTCGCGGAGAAAACGCGGAAGCGCGAACAGCGGGAACGTGCGTTCATTGGCTTGATTCGAGAGTCTAAAAAGTTTAAATGCCCTCCCATTCTGTCACCTCAACATCCAATTAAAAAAACGAGTTTGCTATTTGCGAAAAGGGAGTTCAAATGACTGTTTGGAGCAAGGGAAAAGCATATTAGAAATAATAAAAAAACATCTTCAACTTCAGCTAGAAAGTTGATTGTTTAGTCGAGTTTATTATGATCTGCATTGTCGTGGTTATAAGAGAAAAGTAAACTGATGCAAAACAGATCGTAGTTTAATTGTCTTGGTTTAATTACATTGCATTATAATGATTACAATTGTTTGGTGGTTGTTATAGCCTATATTTGATGAAGATAGCCTTTATTTTTGTTCAGTTGTTTCAGAGATGTCATCTGTAATGGACGTCTCATATTAGTGATGCATGAATCAGGAGGACATCTCATTTCTTATATCTGTCTGCCCTCGATTCCTCCGTCCTCTGATCGTTCCTTCCTTGCTTCCTTCACGGGAGGAGGGGCTAGGTCGGAGGAAAGGTTGGAAGTGAGGAAAGGAGGACGGAGGAATTATGTATTGAGATGTACCCCAGGAAACACACAAGAGGCGGGAACACAAGAGCACAGGAAGTAAACCCACGGTCACATGGAATATGACATACAGGAAACAAGAGGCAGGAACACAAGGGTAAACACAGGTACATAGAATTTGACAGAAAACAATCACAAGGCCAAAACCCGAAATAAAACACAAAACACAACAGAAAAACCCAGACCGTGACACTACCAGGAAAGCTTCTCAATTGTGACTTAGCCGTCATCATCCTTTATGACGGGTAAGCCACAATTGAGGAAGCTTTCCTAGTTCTCATTTTATAAAGATGGATATGAAGAAGTGTGGCATGGAAAATACATAAAAATCAGCATTCAGTGTCAGATTTCCGGACAAACACCTAAAATGAGACAAAGTTGTTATCACGAGTGCCTGCTCTGCACACGCAGGTAACACACTGCTTATAGGGCACCAAGTGCTTGGGATGACAGCTGCTTGACAGCTAACTTGCAAAAGAAGTGATCAGGGCCACTGAAACAAAAACTTTCCTAGTCAGACAGACAGGCTCAGTCTTACCACTGTGGTTTAAAAGTCCTTCTGTCTGCTTTAGACCAGTCATCAACTTTCTGGATTGTTCAAGTTCCCATTTTTTTTTTGGTGGTCTAGCTCTTCATCACAACATGGACACTCAGGCCCTGATCTAAGACTAACGCTTTTCGCTCTGTCTGTTATGTCAGAGCAGTAATAGTGCGCACAGTGCCTCCTCATTTTGCATTTTGTATTTATCAAAATGCCTCCTCCTCCTCCTCAAACAGATCAGGCAATCTACGCCTACTCCGCTCTCTAGAGCAGTGGTTCTCAAACTTTTTCTGTCATTCCCCACTTTGGAAGGCAGAGAATTTTCACGCCCCACCTGGAAGGCTCAATGGCGCACAGTATCTCTGTGAGGAATACTTTGCGAGTACAGGATTTTTGTCAATGTTAGAATTTTCATGTTACTAATTCAAAGCCAAATTTCTCTCGAACCCCTCATCACAGCAAGTAGCAAATAACACCATTGGAAAGCTCCATTTACTGTCATATGCGCATATCTGACGAATAGCTGTGAATTTGGGGGTCTTGGTGCGGCCGTTGGTCGATTGAAAGAGATGTTTCGCGCCCCACCTGTCATGTGTCTGCGCCCCACTAGTGGGGCCCGCCCCACAGTTTGAGAAACACTGCTCTAGAGTAAAATTAGCGAGCATCATGAAGAGCAAACAGGTTATGTGACTCAAAACTACTGTCTGTCAATTTTTAACCCTACTTGTACTCCTCAATCACTTCAACAGACAGACCATTATTGACTGCAGAGAGGATAATAGGGTGTTGTTTCCTGAAAACAATGATCAATTCTTTTGTCTTCAACTTCAACTTTTCTCACTGTGGACACATGGTCCTGTACAATGTTGGTATTGTTTGATTTAAGTGCAGCTTTTGACACCATAGACCACAACATCCTTTTAGATAAATTAAAAGAGGATGTTGGTCTTAACCACAGAATTATATAGACCCTTTCTGTGTTTGTAAACATTCCGTGTTCTAACATTCTATAAACTGCAACTGGAGGCAGAAAGCCTCCAGAAGCTATCAGAACCAATACAAAAGGGACCGTTTTCAGCACTGTCTTTTAATGCTTTCTCAACAGCTAATCCTACATTTTATAATTTTGGCGTAATCTATCAGATGTATACTAAATAATTTCCAACTACAGTAGCGATCCTGTATGCCTTACAGTGTTTACAAATTGTATGAGTTAAGGTGCACTTCAAGAGAAATGCGCTTAATCCTATGGGAAAACGACTAACGTTAGTAACGTCACTTAACAAGGTAGGCGATCTACCGTCAGCTAACAAGCTAGCGGGTTATTCTGTGGTAAAGTTGGGCTTTTAGGCGTAGTGTTAAAGTGATACAAAATCCCTGTGTTCAGTTAAATATGTGGAGACTGTCGATAAGTTTGTTTGCTTTGACAAGTGGTTTAAATCGAGAGAGGTCGCTCCGGTGGCAGTAGCCTAGGCATCACTACGTTATCCAGCAGCCTAGGCAGATAGCCACCTGTGCTACTTTCAGTCTCTGAACTTTGGGTATTCGTTCAATCATGTTGGTGGACATATATTTTGTTGTTTGTGAATCATATCGTGTTAAGACATAGATTCTTGAGTTATATTATGATGACAAGCTATATTTTCAAAGATGGGGAAAGTTGTCAAATTTACAGCCATGTCTATCAGAACAGACGATTTTCTGCCTCCAAAACTCAACTCATGGAATTGTGACGTAGCTTCAAAAAGGGTCTATAGAGTGTGAAAGTCAATTTGAGCCGTCTGCGGAGGTCTGGTTCCCGGAAGTGACTCCCCCTTTAATTTTGCCATAGGCGTTTCGAAAGGCCCGGTTCAAATAGGGTTCTAATTGTCCACTGTGTCTAACCAGCTACGGGGTACATGATAAGCAACTGATCTTTCGTATCGAGTGAAAAAACAAACGAAAATACCAAAAAAAACCTATGGTACAAACGTGTGTCCCTTTCATTTCCCCTCAGTGCAAAAAATACACTACCCATAAGCCACTACTTACTCCATGTCCAGCCGACGATTTCCTTTAACGGTCATTGGTATCTGCTCAGGTCAACGATAGCCACGCGGTCGTGCTCCGTCATCGAATTCTAGTATTTTTTGTCAATATCAGCTCTTTGTAAATATTTTTCGCATCAGAAGCCAAATAACCATACACAACTCTTTATTCAACGTTATTTAAGTGTACCATTCGCTTGACGTTACCGTTAGCCTTGCTGGTAAGGTGTAGTCGTTAGCAATTTCCTCCAGGTCAAGCCTGGTAACGTTACATTAGCAAGGTACGTTAGCCAGTTAGCGATAGCCTGTTAGCTAGGGACCAGGAAAACTAGCCTTTCATTAAGGTGCCGTGTTGCATGCGAGCAAAAATATATTTCCCTGCCTGCTCACTCCTCTTTATGGTCAGAGCATTTGGTTTTGTTAAACCAAGCACGTTAATCTCTGAATGTGATGTCAAATAAAATTTCAAGATCTTTGGGCTCCTTCCTCTTAGCCATGAGCTAAATGCTTTGCTAGCACAACTCACCACAACTTTCTTGTCCTTCATGCTAGCCTTGACAGAAGCCACAAGCTACCCCTGTACCACAGAACAATGCCCCGGTTTAAAATATTGGCTTTACTTTACTTTTCTTTAGCAGCAGCCCACCATGAACCTTTGTATGTTTCACAAGTGAAGAGACTGATGGTTCAGAAATATAATTTATTTTGAAATATGCGACATTACAAGGCAAACAAGTCATGGGCTACATTTTCGGCACCTTGGGCTAAGCGATGTTTAGGCTTGTCCGACCTGCAGCTTGCATCAGCGTCAGCATCGGTGATATTAAAGCCTACATTGAACACCATACCTAAACAAAACAAATAAAGTAAAAGGGCAAAGTAAGACACAAATAATATAACCACAACAGACGTCAAGGGTTGTCATATAATCATTTCTACTATGAGAAAACAAACATGAATCGTAGCTGCTCATAAAAGCTAACGTTACCATGCTGTATATCTATGTCTATGAGCTATGCTAACCACATCGTAAACTTACTTTTCATAACGCAGTCATCCGAGTCGTGGGAATGTCTGAATCTCTTAACACAGCGCCTAAACAAAATAAATAAAGCAGCAAGAGGAAATAAGACACAAATAGGCTAAACAAACCACAACAGGCTATCATAATTATATTTTACTATTGAGTGATGCATCATCTTGTTAACTATACTTAGCAAGTTAGCAGCTAACACAGCAGCTAACACATCGTTTGAAACTTTGATGCGGTTTACCAAAACTTAACTTACACAGTCTTGTAATTAGTTATATGCATTATATCGATACCAAAACAAATCGTATCATATAATATCACATCATATGATGATTTTACACTAACCAAACTTACCTGAGGTCGTGATTATACACAGCCGGTTTGATGGAAGCACTATCGGGAAGATGGTGCGTGCTGTCTGGGAAGCCTACCGCTGGCGTCCGTTGCTGTCAATGTCTTGCGGTCCCCCAGAGCTCTAGAATAGCAACATTAGCACTAGCATAGCAAGGGCTGATCATCTGCACCGACGTCCTAACGTTGATTTTTGCGGGCTTCAAAAAGGTCCACCAATCAGATACGTTGCAGTGGGATTGTGGGATTGCTCGGGAACATGGGTAATGAAGTACTTCATTGGGACATCGCAGAAAAAGGACCTTTCTTCAGAAACTAAATTGAGATCTCATGAACTTTTGGTGTAAGCACAGGCACTCATTATGTCTTGCCGTAGCTAGTTAGAAATGTAGAATGCGTGGTTAAGACAGCGTGGGTTATAATCAAATTCTCACTCGCCCCGACGAACGCTAAAGACACTTCCGGAACCTCACTTCCACACTCTATAGATTATTTCGACTTCACGTAACAGTCAGGCAACGGCCGGACGCGCCCACTTTCAGGGGTAAACCTGACCGGATTGATTACGTTATTCTCAATGCCAAACGGACTATACTTCAGCAGTCATGGCTTTATAAGTTTGGATGTGTCAGTTTACAGGAATAAAACCCACAAGATCGTTTTATGTAAGTGTTTTCTTTCTGTCAGAGGATTTTAAACTACACCTTAATGTTTAAATTGCGCATATTTTTCCGTTACCCAAAGGAAGCACAGAACTTCTTCACAGCTTAGAGCTGTTGTCTATGGACGTTAGCGGCTATATAGCAAGCTAACCGTCAAAACGGCACTTCTGTAGGCTTCTGAACACATCTAAATTTATTAACATGGTAACATTCACACTCTAGCATGTTCATACGATCTTGCTGTCAACAAGTAAGACCAGACAGTAAGCTGTGTTACTCTAATATAATCAATTTGCCTATTAGCAAGCTAACCGGAGCTAACACCAACGTTAGCAAATACATGAGTTAGCCAGCAACATTAGGACACTGCAGACAAATTTGGCTGTGAATAAATATATTCTGACCATGAATCATTTGGGTGAAAGTGAGTCTTAAAAACCGCTATGTTCATCATATTGTTTGATGGCCTGGTAAATTATAATAAGATGTTAAGTGTACTTGCTACTCCTCATCTCCATTCATTTGAATGGTCCTCCGATCTTTCGTTTACCCCCCAAACTGGACGTCACACATGTCATAATGGCAAAATTCCCGGATGCTTGAAATCATCATTCAACACATTTCCATGTCTTAGGTACCCTGGTCAGCTGGCAGGTCTTGTGGAAGTGTTTTCGCAGCGTGAGAGCAGACTTCTCCAAGGCCTGCCTTGCAGGTGCAATGACCCATCACTACCGTCCTGTACTGCGATCCAAGGATGTGTTGGGGTCACAGACAGATTTTGAGAATGCTTCACCTTCAGATTGAAACACATTGAAAGTTTAAAGTTAACTAATATAATTCAAGGGATTCATAGCTTTGACACAAAGGTTACCATTGTTTGAGACAACTCAATTGCATTAATATGTTCAAAGGCCAGTCAAAAGAAGGCACTGCAGTTTCAGCACTAAATGAAACTTGTTGAGATGTTAGCATGCAACAATGTGTAGAGCTAGACAAGTATTTTAACATTTCAGCTAAAACCAACTGTGGAGCTAAACCATTAATCAAAACACAAACAATCGCTCTCCAAAATCTTGCTCATAGCTTCGGAAAAAGTGGCTGGTTGAATTACTACAAGCTATCAAGACTGGTTGTAACATTATAAAGGTTGTGTAGCAGCATAGCATAACATAGCGTTAGCATAGCATAGCATAGCCTTGTCGGCTCATTTTAACACACGCCAGTTGCAGAACATAAATAAACTCTTTATCTTACCTTTCCTGTTATTAAGAATAGTTTCTTCAACTTCAGATGGTAAATTCGAGGATCGCTCACCCATCCTGATTTGAAATATAGGTAAGCTTCTGTGCTCTTGAATGCCTTCAGGGACTCCATAAGGACCAAGTAAATGAAAATATCACCAAAAACTATGTTTGGTAAACTGACAGCGGACTTCAGCGGCTCTAACAATCCCGTTGGAAGTTCATACGGATCAAAACCTAAAATGCCGTTTTTATTTAAGTAACGTTGCTTTTCGTCAGCAGAGAGATGAGCGATTTTCTGACTAGCCATCGTCAATGAGCTTCGCGGTCCCACTGGTCCCTGTTCGGTCCTAAAGATGGCGGCGTCAACAAAAAAGTCACGTGACTGAAACCCATGAATAGAGGACTAGAAGCCTCAAAGGGTTCCAAAACGTACGTCAACAAAGCCGCCATATTGGTTAGGGCAATTCCAAACAGCAAATGAATAGTAGCCAATGGAGAATATGCATAAAATCCATGAACTACGAGTGATATGGGGTGTCTCCAGATGACAGGACCATCTAGACCGGTGCAATAGGCCTGATACATGTAAAGGAGCTAATTATTCATTTCGTTATTGTATTTACAGAAGCCTTATTCAAGTTGTGAACTGACAAACTAGTAGCCTTCTTGCACCATAGGGTAATTTCCAATAGTGGGAGTTGTAATATTGATATCCCTTTCGTCGTCAAAAATTAAATCAGACTATTTCAAAATTAACCTTTTTTTTTTTTTTTTTTAACAATCCCCACCACCAATAAGCCTCAAGCGGAGCAAGCGGGGATCAATGGGAGTGGTAACTCCAGGCCCACCGCTGAGAGAACGTCCACCTTTGACTAATATATCTTGCTGAATTGTTGTGACGTTATTTGGCGATGATTATTTGTACTATTTGGTAGTGTGAATAAAATACAGTTCTGCCGCGGCTGGTCCATATGTGCGCTTACAATGCCCTTTGGGCTACTAAATAGCATGCAACAGGCATTCTCCCTCTGACGCTACTATTGCATTTTAAAAGCAAAAGTGATGCCATGTGTAACGGGCGGTAAGCACCCGTATAGTAGGGGAAAGCTACTAGGACTAGTATCTCCAGACGGCAGGGAAATACAGGATCATGTCCTGACCCCACTGCACGATTCAACTTATCCTTAAACTATACTATGGAAAGGTAGCTAGGGCTTCAGGGTTTGACTTGTCACGGCTTACCTGAAGGCGGTGTGATCTAGGGTGTGTGCTTGTATAGGACAACACTCAGCTATCTCCCCTTAACCTACTCCACAGCAGTACTAAGGAAAAGCTGCCCCTACTCTGGAGAATAATCATTAATCAACCACCTTTTAAAATGTAACAAAATTAGTAAGTTAAATTTATTCTAGAAAGAATAGAAAGATATTATTTAAAATGACACAACAGTTTACCATGAGTACTCAGGTTTACCTTCTTTCCTAACCTAGTCCCACCGGTGAGATATCTAAACTATGTTAACACTGCAGTGAAATTCTAAAATTCAATAGCAATCCATTTAAATTCAATACATCTCAAAACAAAACATATTCTGATAATCAGAATGGATATAGAACCTGGGCTTAGTGCACTCAATGCATTTAAATTCAATAGATCTCAAAACAAAACATATTCTGATAATCAGAATGGATATAGAACCTGGGCTTAGTACATTCAATGCATTTCAATTCAATACATCTCAAAACAAAACATATTCTGATAATCAAAATGGATATAGAACCTGGGCTTAGTACATTCAATGCATTTCAATTCAATACATCTCAAAACATATCATATTCTGATAATCAGCGCATAAAGTAGCTCAGAATGTTCGCTTGACTGGAGCGCCACCCAGAGGGGTGTGTGTGTGTGTGTGTGTGTGTGTGTGTGTGTGTGTGTGTGTGTGTGTGTGTGTGTGTGTGTGGCGTGCTGGTGTCACGAGTGCAGTAAATAGTCCGCAATGTTTACATTGTCCGTTGCACCTGTGTCACGATATCAGTGCACCATACAGCAATGTGAAGTGCTATCAGTGTTATGAGTTCGTAAGCGCTGACGTCAAGAGTGCAGTAAGCAGTTCGCAATATTCACATTCCATTACACTCTCAACATGTAGCGTGAATATCAGTATATATGGGGTAAGTGTAGTGAGCAGTCTGCAATGTTTACATTGCCGTTACACTTAACAGGAGTGGAGAGACTCGATTGGCAGGTAAATAGCCTTTATCCAGTCGTAAGGAATTGCCAGCTATAAATGCCACACACAGCTTTCGCTGCTGCAGAGCAGAGGGTTACTTAGCTGAGTTGGAGGGAGCGGGAAATCTTCTCTTTGGAATAGCAGGCTATCAACTTCCAACGTCGCGAGACGCAATTTCTCCGGAGAAAAATAACAAATCGGGTAAAAACCGTATAGCGACGTGAAGTAAGGCGGGCTAGCTTATAGTAAACACTTTTGCCCTAGTCTAAAATAAACATTACAATCCGTTTTCACTTCTTCGCTGTGCTAGCTAGTTAGCTCCACCACAGCAACAGGTTCACTCACTCACGTAGCTAGCAGCATCCAGTCTACCGTTGACCCGTCTTCTTCGGAAAGTGGTCTCGAATCTTCCTCCTTTCTTCAGGCAAGACCAGACCGCACTAACCGGCACTTAGGGCGCAACTAGCACTGTTGAGCGATAAAGTTCACTCTACTACCGTGTCATAACACTGTAGTCGGCCATAGTAGCCTAATTGTCGTGTCTCAATGACTACGACCGCATTAACGTTCACTCCATCTCTCTCGTAGCTCCTCTCTCTCTCCCTCTCCCCGCGTGTCCTCACTCGAACCCCATTCCAACACTCTGATTGGCTGATAGCATTCTTGGGCATTCTGTCCTAAACTAGGTAGACTGGCATAGGCAACGTAGTGGGATATGACAAGGCTGTGAAATTATTCAGTGTAAATGTTCCATGTCAGACTGTTCATTCACACATGCATTGGCTGTGGTATAGGTTTGCTGAAGTAGCCTGCATGCAAGAAAATCAAGTGACATAGCAAATAGGTCTGTGTGCCGATTTAGAGACATCACGCAACAAGTTCCCCGAAAAGTTTGTCAAACGACCCTTTCCTTTTAAGTTCTGCCGTCTCAAAGCCGTCGCATATACCATTTCAAACGAGCAGTTGTCCTTGCTATCTAGCTAGATACTTTTGCAAATCGACGATGAATGAGCCATTTTTGACTTGAGAAATGAATGAAACGGAGGCTCCTGAAAGGAAAAAGTCTTCTGCAGTTTCACAGATAGGCTATATGACCATCGAGCGCTGGATTACAAACAGGTTGGTGAAATTGCCCCATTGATACCTCTTCCATAGGCCTAAGTTGCAAGTCAGTAATTAAGAAAATAGGTAGGCTAAAGAAAGTAGCCTATTTCAAAGAGACGGTGTTCATGGCGTGAGCATTTGCAAAGGTGCACCATCTAGGCCAGCACCTGCCTGCGCGGTGCGTGTGCGGTGCTGTGCAAGGTAGGCTACACAAAAAAAATGGATGGGGAAGGAGGGGGATGGGGATCTGCTTAGGAGGAGCCCTTTTTTTCCTCAAAACTGTTCACACCATTGGTTGACAGCCGTCAAGCATTTTCTCTCTCGTCCGTCCCTGTCTCTAGAGTTCTGTGACTGGCAGTATGTCCTGATGGATGATGCTGATAATCATATCCATAATAGCATGGTGCCCACGATGGTGGGGAGTGTAGCTTACCTAGCCTCTAATAAGCACAATATGAAGTGGACTAAAAACACATTGTAAAACACCGTATGCTAAGGGCTCACGGTCGCTCTCCCTACAGGGAATGCTCCGCCACTCGCTTTTTGGACCGGGCAATTAACAGACCTAACATTCTGACACTTGGTCAGAAAACTAAATTCTTCCATGCTCTTGAGTTAATAACTAAATGAGTCGGTTTGGCCATTAAACACTGTATCAAAACCCACAACTGTGACGATAACGTTAAACGCTTTCATGGGATTCAGAAATGAGTATCACAAAGGAGTTAGCGGTAGCCTACCCTATAACGATACTAACGTCACCTACTGTACGTTGACCTGTCAAACTCTACATAGGTCTACAACATGAAAATACCAGCTGAATAACATGCCAAGAGTCCAGACATGTTTTTCCTAGAGTGGTGTTGTTAAGTATTGCATGTAAATATGCGTCGGATTTATTTTTTAAAAATCAACCGTGAGTTGGTTTACTATTTGCTTAACACCGGCCGGCTAACAAACTTAACCTACTAACTTAACCACCTATATCGACCTGTCAAACTCTCTATATGGGTCTAAAAGATGAACATACCAGCTGTACAATATCACAAGGGTTCAGACATTTTTTTCTTAGAAGGGTGTTACTAAATATTACATGTAAATATGTGTCGGATTTATTTTAAGTTGCCCCCCGCAAGCTACCGTTAGCGTCCCTTGAGATTTTCAGTGAATCCTTCTCTCATATCAACTGAAGTCCTGCTCACTGTGCACGTTTTTTGTTGCACAATATTAAAAACAACCCATTCACTTTATAATATTAAGCTAGGCTTGTAGCTACCATCACTTCCTTTCAAAACTTGTTGGTGTTGATATTTTGTGTACATTATGATTTCTTGCAGCCAACCAGAGTTAGCCTAACGTTACCTGCTTTCGTTAGCCAGCAGCAACTTCCAGTGGCGACTTCAGGAACATCTCAGGCAAACTAGTTTTCTGTCAGTTTTAGACCCTGGAAAAATCACTGTTTATGTCCATGACGAAGCCCGGTTTTAAAACTCCCTCAGGATACCTGCAGTCTGTCCATCTTGTGTAGTTTTTATGCATGCATTTTGCCAGAAACATAACTTTCCCAGGAACGTTCTTTTTGGTCCAGACCAGTGACAGACTGATGATGCATATGTTTACCTGGTTGATTTGACTAATTAGGATTAATTTTGAGTAAACTACAGTGTGCTTAATATTTAAATAAAGCATAAACTCATATTATCACAACTTGGTTTAATTTTTCATAAATTATCAGAGGAAATAGATTTCGTATAATTCTCGTAAAACCACTGAACATGTTTTTCTTTGCATGCATATGTCTACCCTTAAATGAAAATGATCACCCAAAGTCATTTTTTTAAAAACATATTAGTTTTAGTGCTTTTCAGCTCAAAATAGGGGAGACCGGGGTTGTTGTCACACGGGTAGGTTGTCACAGTCGTCATATCTCAGCCACTACAGGGCGCTGATCAAAACTTTTGACACAGATCTGTTCAGAATTTGGGTCAAAGTTCACCTACATTGTTATTGGAGGTGTAAGCAGCATCAGTTTGAGGTGAGACAACTTTAAGTGTTTTTCACATGCAAAACCAACTTTTGAGGACTACATTGTTTTTCTTATAAATAATGATACTATAAGTTGATGTCAGAACAAATATTGCCATTTGAAAGTGTAAAGGGAAAGCTGCAATTTGGTAGGTTTTTTTCAGAGCTTGGGTAATACATGTGGATGCTAGCCTCCAAAATAGCTAAAAATGTCTGTTGGGGTAGGTTGTCACAATTTTTGGGGGGTTGGTTGTCACATGTCATTGTAATGAAATGAAATGAAAATACATGAATTGATAGGTTTTTAAATTTTAATTGATGATATTATACACAGGGGATTAGTTTAGTGTAGTTAAGTTTTGTATTTCATTGAAAATAATGATAAAAATAATAATTTGAAATATGTCTCCATTTCTTTTTTCCCCATTAGAATAACACAGGGACAACCAACCCCATAGGGTGTGACAACCTACCCCGGTATGGGGTTGGTTGTCACATCTGCGCAAGGTGCCTTTGACACCCCATATCTTTTTAAGAGAAAGGAGTCTTCTGGATTTAAGACTATCTAAATGGACCTGAGACTTCACCCAATAACTATGGACAGAAAGGGTGTCCTTACCATACACCAATTTAGTAGAAATTAAATTTAAGTAAAAAGTGTGACAACCAACCCCGGTCTCCCCTACCTGCAGCTCCTAATTCATTTCCATTGAAGTACCGCCCTAACGAATATGGCGGCCGCGTTGACGTATGCCTTCTAATAGAACTTGACGGACAATGCTGTATCTAAGCTTCTTTATATCTATGGTCTTAACCCTCTATTGCATTATTCCATGGTGGAAAAAAATGTTACGGTGCTTTTCCTCATTTAAAATGAAGTTAAATCACCAAATTAAAAAAAAAAAAAAAAAAAAAAAGATTTTTTTTTAAAAGGGGGTCTTTGGAATTTAATTCAAGATCAACATCTCTTTTAAGGGAAAAATATTATTTTCAGACAAATATTATGTCTATTTAAGGTGTATAATTTCCATTTTTAAATGATATAATGGCCTAACACTAAAAATAAAGGATTGCTCCATTGAAAACATATAAATTAATAAGGAAAGAGTGAGAAATGTTTGTATGGTTTTTACTTAGTGCAGAAACACTTTTAAAAAAAATACAGCATTACCACTCCACAGATTCTTCACTATGGCAACATTTAGACTAAGCATCCCTACTCTACAGCATCTTCACCATAGTAACATGAAGAACTCACCATCACTACCAAAGATCATGGAATACTGACAATAAGAAAAGAAAAGGTTCTTTGCATAAAGGGGATTTTCCCCCCTCCCCCTTGCAAAAATAGAACCAGGAACTGAACAAGCATTGAGACCTCTCGCTCCGCTTGAATCCTCTCTGTCACTGCCCCATTGGCTTTATTGTTCCTGCGCATTGTTGCCATATGGCTACATATCTAGATTACTGGATAAAAACACAATAATTTGATCAAATTATAGTTTGAATGAAGAAAATTGACAGATACCATTTCCCAAAGCTTTCAGTATGTTTAGTTATTGTATATATTTGAAAAATTAATAGAAAACTTTGACGATTGTGGAATACTTCTACAGCGACTCTGGTTCATCAACAGTGGAGAAAAGACTGGGTGTTTAAGAGGGTCTAATGTCGTGTGATGTCAATAAAAAGCACACATTATTGGTTAAACAAGGCCACATCTTTTATGTAAAGAACCATCTGTGTGTATATTTAGTTTTAAATGTCAGAAAATGGCAAAAGAATAATTTGTTGCCATATGGCAACACCATGCAGGTTTTAAAATGGTTCCACTCCTACCTAACAAATTCTCTGTTAGGACTGCTCCTCCTCCCCACTCCCATCAAATGCGGGATTCCCCAAGGTTCCATATTGGATCCGCTGTTGTTCTCCTTATACATGCTTCCTCTTGGGTCTATTTTTTAAGAAACACAAAATTTCCTATCACTGCCACACTGATGACACTTAGTTTTACCTGCCAGCCTCACCTGTTCCTCACTCTGTAAATAGCTTCATCAGCCGTTTCAGTGACATCAAATGGCCGAGAATTTCCTTCAACTTAATGACAGCAAGACTGAGGTTATCATATTTGGCCCCTCTAGCTCAGCAACCAGTTATATAATGGTTTAAAGCCTAGCAATATACTTTGTAAAATGTTGGAATAATATTGAGCCTAATGAGGGACATATTCCAATGTAAATATGATCATCTTAACATGTCCTCAAGGGAAAATTGTCTGGGATTTCCATACTGCATAGCCTACAGACTGTGGCGCACAACATGTTTTTGTTCCTTTCAATATAGTCAATAAATTCTCTCTGATTATTTTCACACATTAATATATCCATTTTTGCACTACTGTTTGTTTCACCATATCAGCTGACTGACTCTGAACTAGACTTGTAGTCAAGACCGCTTAGACCAAGACCAAGACAATACCAAGACCAGAGGCTAACGAGACCAAGACAAGACCAAGACCAGAGGCTAACGAGACCGAGACGAGACCAAGAAAAATTGAGGCCGAGACCAAGACCGAGACCGAGACCGAAAAAATAAGTAGACTAGGCTATATTGGAAGTTATAACTTGATTTGAAGAACAACTTTGGCTAACATTCAACTCATATTAGGGAGTATTATTTCAACTGCTGGCAACAATGTGGCAATGTAGTCAGATGATAAAAACTGTTTTGATATCTTTTTTGATAGCTGTTGAACCAATAATTAAAAAAAAAAAAAAAAAAAACCTGCTTTTACCAGCACAAACCGCCTACTGAACTCATGGTGACAAAAATTAGTGTCAGGCCTACTCTGTAGCAATGTTAGGCTAATTAAATACCAGCAGGGGGATGTCACCTAGTCACCCACTATGATGAGTTGAGGTCTACCAGCGAGATGTCCATGCTCCAGACATTTCAACCAGTAGAAAATCATTTCTGGGTAGCTGAGAGAATGACAAAGTCAACTCCATTACATTCAATTCTACTCTATTGCTTCTACTGGTAAAAGTAAGTCTTTGAGAGCGGGTTTCTGAAGCCAGGTGGCACATTAGAAATTTTTTGATGTTTTTTGTGCATTTTAAATAGCTAGCTCCTTTAAACTTTTAAAGCATTTAAACCTACTACTATCATGAGATGAATGTGGCACAATAGGCCAACTTGATGGGTGCATTCTACTTTTTATTTTGTTTCCTTTCGTTTGATGTAACACAACATGCAGTGTGCCAACGGTATTTCTGAAAGTTGGCAACCCAACAGGCCTACTAGCATACTCTGTCTATACTACCAAAGATTCTATACTAAGCCTACTTCTAATTGAAAAGTAAATTAACATGGCCTGAGTTAATTTTGAGAACATACAATACAAGGATACGGTTTTAGCAGAAGCTAGCCTACTTGTGAGATGACAATAGGGCTGGTGCAGCCTTCACTTTTACTGCTTGATGATTCTCATCACTACATGCGGTGACTGAGTTGGTAGGCTAATGCAGGCTTTGATCAACGGCGGTCATTTATCGCCTGATAGAGTCACTCGCAGGAAGATTTGACACCCTTCACAACCGTCCATGAACCACTTAATACGGGAGTTTTTACGATGTCTGTGTCTCGGTAGCCTATACTAAATTTACGAAAATGAAAGATGAAAGATTTAATTCCCATAAATAGGCCTACATTAGAGATCACGTTAACTAGCATGACATCTCGCTCAGCCGTCATAACACATGCCTATGCATACACGAACATTTCATAATTAAATTGCCTACATTTTGCGAATGGAAAGTAAACTTTTAGGAGAGTAATTTAGAGCTGCATCTAACTGAACGTGCGCGGCTCTCTGTCACTGAGAGACCGGCCCATAAATGCATTTGAGGGCCTTGCTCCTGCGGTAGCTAGGGGTGTCTTTTGTGCACACTCTTTCGTTTTGGTGCGTCTCATTGTTTAGGCTGTCATTTAAACCGGCAACTTGATATTGTTAAAATATATATTTATTAAATGTATTTATCTTGTCTTGGTCTTGGTCTTGCAAGACACCAAGACAAGACCAAGAGATCCGAGACCAAGACAAGACCAAGACAATACACTGTCAAGACCAAGACGAGACCGAGACCACTCTGAACTGAACTCTGTAAGAGGCCTCCCTTTTTGCATTGCCATTGAATTGACCAACATTTTTCAGAGTGAATTTTGTAGATATTCTGTATACACACTGTCTTACTCTTCTCTATCTAAAGCAAAAGAAAGAGAGAGAGAGAGAGAGAGAGAGAGAGAGAGAGAGAGAGTGTGTGTGTGTGTGTGTGTGATTGAATGTGCTTCTTTGAAATGTAAGCACTCAAATCTTACACTCACCAGTAGAGGGCAGACTATATCTGGTATGTGTGTGTGTGTGTGTGTGTGTGTGTGTGTGTGTGTGTCTGTGTGTGTGTGTGTGTGTGTGTGTGAGAGAGAGAGAGAGACAGAGAGAGAGAGAGAGAGAGAGAGAGTCTTGTTGCTAACTTGTTGCTACATTGTAACAATGCACACCACTCAAAAGTATTCCATGGAAATGTGTTTATTATAAAAATGTATGTTTACAATAAACATGTAATTATATAATTAATGCATCATCGACACCATGGCAAATGTATTCAACATTGAACACACATAATTTGTAAACTATGTAAACAACATATCAAAAGCAAAAGTTTTTTTTGTGAAATTCTTTTATTTAAAACCAACAAACTGTTTGCACTTGATAATGTTTGAACAATAAACATATTTATGCCTGTAGCCCATTCAAGTAGTATTTTGGCTCATGCTAGGATGACTTGGTACAATTTATCTTGCAGAGTGGGATCTCTCCTAAAAAACTGATTTATTTTAAACAGCTGCATAGGGTCACTTTTAATGAGATTCCAACTCAAAAGCATCATTCTTTTCTATTCTCCATTTTTTTATTGATAACAAAGAAAGTCTGCTCTTCACATAGATTTTTAGCTCTCATCTTAGGAGTGGAGGGCTTTTCTGTAAGCATTCTATATACCTCTGTTTGATAGCCCCACTATAAATTAACCAGAATTTGTGAATTAATTCGCTAGACCTGCGCGATAGTCTCAAAGTTGTTCATCTACAATTCTACTTAAAAGTAGAAATGCAGAACAAGAGCAGACCTGAAAATGACTATGAAGACAGTAGATGGCAGCAATTATCAATTTGGGTTAGCTGAGATCCAAAGAAATCAGCAGAAGAAAAAAACTCAGCAGAATAATGTAGATGCACTGTTAAAGGAACAGGCTACTGTTCCTCAGGTCATCTCTGAGCTGTTGCGCACAGTTTTTTATTGTAGGCCTATCCCTCCTCAATGTCAAGACCAGACAATCAGAGAGCGAGAGAACAACATTGTGCCCAATGCAACCATGGTATCTGTGGACTGTTGAACTCTGTAGGATCCTTTTGCAACATTTTGCTCTTTACAAAATCCACTCAATCACTTCAACCGGAATTCATGAACAATTTTAATAGGAAATTTTTGTAGACATTCTGTGGACACTCTGTTCTCTTATTCTCTGTCGTCCATCTGAAGTGTGTGTACTTGAGATTAGCCAATACTGAAGACGCCAGACATTTTGGTCCAACCATATAGGTTTCCTTGAACAGAGAAGAATCACTTACAACTTGCCCAATGGGGCAGACATTTAAACTGTGTTTTCAGCATCTAAACATGCTCCAAATATCACCCCAAAAGCTATGTAACATCATCAGACACATTACAACACACCAATGTAGTGTTTATGACTACAAATGTCTGACAAAGTGCTTAAAATAGTGTTTTTATGCAGTGTACATTACGTTTTGTAAACAAACAACGTTTGGCTGCTTGCATAAACACACAGTTTTAACACTGTTTCAGCCATTTGTAGTCATACACAATACAGTTATGTGTTGTAAGGTGTCTGTTGATACTTCATAGTCTTTGTGGTGACATTTGGAGTATGTTAAGATGATAAAAATACAGTTCAAAAGTCTGCCCCATTGGGCTAGTTGTAAGTGATTCTTCTCTGAGAGTCCATTTGCCATTAATCACACTTGGCCCCGGCCTCGCTTCATACTTCCACATTCTAAAACTGATAGTTTCGGTCCTCGATTGTGAAAACGTGTTCGATGCCATTGTAAATTAAGATACAAAAATTGAGGAAGCATGTATTTTCAAGTTTAGCCAATGTGAGCGTTACTCTTGAACCCTTTAAGATGATGGCAGCCAATGTTCATCTGTTAGGTCATTTGTGTCACCACACAGAAATTCTACTAATGTCAATTGTGTCACTTTAAATTCTCACCTATTCTCCCCTACCTACATACACATCAGTGATGCAGGGATCACAAGTTTCAGTGGCACTAAGGATTACATATACATAATGAAGCACAACCTGTGTATCATTGCTTATATACAGTATCTCAACTGTCTGTGCCCCTGTGCTTAGCCACACATGAATGCTCTGCAATGCCCCATGCACACGCACCAATTGAAATAGCAAATTCTGCCACCAGCTTAGCCTATTGGTTATCTCATCCACCAGTAGGCTATTTGTGCTGAGGCAAGAGCCACTTCTAACCATAAAATGATGATCTATGGCCTTTTCTCTTCATGCTGACTCATGGGATTTTAAACAGTTTTGTAGTGGTAAGTTAACTATAAATTTTGCAAAGTGGACTGCAACATGTTATACCTACCTTACTTTGGTGGTTATAATTTATTTATTTATTTATATATATATATATAAAAAAAAAACAGAGCAAGGCATGGGCTGATAAATGCTCTGTGTTTACTCAAAGCTGTGTTTACTCAAAGCATTTACTGTACCTAGATCAGCTTTTATGATAATACGTTTTTGTAGTTAGTTAGACAAGTGGTCAATATGATTTCTTTAAGAGGCAAATACAATAAGGAATGACTATGTATATGACAGAGAATGACACCAGTTGACATGGTTGTCATTGACACCCACTGACCTACACCCCGCTATGTGCTATATCACTTGAGTGTGACATCCTTCCTGGCAGGCGTGGCAGCGAACACAAGATTTCTTTACTTGGCTTGTCTCTGTGCATTTCCCTGTGATTCATGCCATGGAGCACACGTATGGAAATTGTTTAAATAAAACTGAGAGAAAACAAACAGGTAGGCATCTTGCCAGCCAACATATAACTATGAAGGCTGGTTCCTCTCCTTTGATTTCTGAACAATATTCTTAAATTTCAGACAGGTGAATGTATTGAATTAAGCACAAAATAGCTTTCAAGTATAAAAAATACGGTAAAAATACAAGTAATTTCTAATGATATAATTGTTTAGACATGCAGCCCAATTACAAAAACCTATTTGCCAACAGTGAACATATATGATCCGCACACCAGTTTTTGTTCCCTTTTGAAATTTATTAGCATCGTTTCGAGCTACTCTTCCTCAGGCTTATTACATTTACATTACACAATTACAAAACTTGAAATGTGTAGCAGTGTGGCCAACTTTAAAATAGTTGTTTTAACAGTGCGCAAAGTAAATAGCATTTCTCAGTTTTACAACATTAACTAAGCACAGCATACTGAACTCAACTATGAAGATGATAGTCTTACATAATTATTTATTTAATGGGAATACAATATGTCTCCTGAATATCTGTTGGCCAATTTTTTTTCAAAGCTGGCCATTCAGATATTAAATTAATTCAATTCTGATATTAAATATGTCAAATTACAGTATGTTGTAGGATGCGGCATAGACCCATTTAGTCTTGGATATACGGTATGGTGGCCCCCTGATGTAGCCTATGGTGCTGTGGCCAGTGATAGAATTTGGCAGAGTTTGGTACATTTGTTTATCTAATATAACACTCATGAATTCAGACCCTTTTTTTTTGTTGTTGTTGTTCTTTAATTTGTCTATTTTTTTAATCAGGTTATATATTTCATAGTGGGTGTCATTCACCACCAACAACAACACCAAATTGATGAACTGTTAAAACCTGATGAAATGTTCAGTTTATGTCTTTAAACTAGTGCTGGCAAAATTAACTGATTAATCACGTGATTAATCCAAAAACTTTAACTCGGATTAAAAAAATTAACTCAGATTAATCCTGATGGATATGGTTCCACTTTCTTGGCATGTATTATATTCAATTTCAGATAGAAAATGGCTCCGTTATCAAGTCAAACTATACAAAGATCATGGCCTAGCTCCTGACTGTCCAACAACATGTTTGGGGAATCCTTGGGGGTAGGGGACAGGTGTTAATTGCCTCATTTGAGATGAACAAAGCCAACTATTTAGTATCAGGGCCTTTACAGGGCAAAATAAGGATCCAACACACCCTAGCATCCAAATTCTTACTGGAGGAAATGAGTTGCGATTAAAAGTGATTAATCATGATTAATCATTGCAAAATTTTGTGATTAATCAGATTATTTTTTTTAATCGTTTGACAGCACTACTTTAAACACATTGACATTGACTATTTCTTTTCTATGTTTAGACTCTCAGGCCAGCATTTTAAGAAAGAAAGTTCCTCTACTGGTAATTGGAGTGATTCTGCTTTTTGGAGTGGTTGCCCTCGTTGCTACAACATGCAGTTGTGAGACTTCTGCTTTTATATTTTTGAGTCCTCCAAGTCAGTGCAGTCACAGGGCCATCGCAACAGGACAGGCAAACCAGAAAGTTGCCTGGGGCCCGAGGCTGAAAGGGGCCCCCAAGATTGACTGTTAATCATTTTAGTAGTTTAGTCAGTATGTTTGTCAATAAAAAAAATGATTTTAGACTGGAGTTAGACAACTGTACAATACAAACAATTATTTTGAAGATGCTTTAAGATTATAATTATAACAATGTGGTTTGTGTATAGTAGGTGGGGGTTGAAGGGCCCCCATGTCCTGTTTGCTTGGGGCCTCTTAAGTACCTTGAAACGGCCCTGTGCATTCATACATACAAATGAACCATGGTAGTAGAGTAGTTATACATACAGTACTGCAATGCACTTTGCCCTATTTGTGAGAAATATTTACATGCACGTTTTCAAAATTAGATGCAAGCAAACTACATGATGAACAAAAGAAGTTTGTGCAGCTGTATGCTCAATATAAGAATTTGTCAGCTGATTTCAATAACACTGGTAAGTGCCATTACAGAACTAATGTTTTCAATCAGCCTGCATCAATTATTAACCTATCTGAAATGAAAATGACTTTTTTTTATTATATTGTACATCAATTACAAATTTGGTCTGCTATATGCATGGTACAGGGAGTTTAGGGAAACATTGAACAAATATTTATTGGTGTAGTAATGAGTTGCTGAACCATATCGGGTAACGCTTTAACTTACAGCCCTTGAAGTACTGGGTAAGTATTAGGTATAAGAATGGTGTAACAAAAAGTATCAAGGGATAAATTACTGAGTACTTACAGCGTAAGTTTGCTGGAATAACACACGTTCACACTTTATTTTACAGCCCGTGAAGTACTGGGTAAGTACAGGTAAGAATAACGTAACAAAATAGAACTTTACCGGGCTGTAAAATAAAGCGTGAGCGTGTGTTATTCCAGCAAACTTACACTGTAAATACTCAGTAATTTATCCCTTGATACTTTTTTGTTACACCATTCTTACCTAATAATTACCCAGTACTTCACGGGCTGTAAATTAAAGCGTTACCCCATATGGCTTCAATTAAATTTACCCTATTTGTGAGAAATATTTACATGTTTTCAAAATTAGATGCCAGCAAACTTGATGAACAGAAGAAGTGTGAGCAGCTGTCAGCTGATATGAATAACTCTAGTAAGTGCCATTACAAAACTAATGTTTTCAATCAGCCTAATTTTAATTATTAGCCTATCTGAAATGAAAATGACTTCATGCATTTTTTTATTACTGTACATCAATTACAAACTTGGTCCTATGCACAGTACATCAATAGGACGGACAGGTAAGATTGGAGAAACCATGAACAAAGATTTATTGGTGTAGCCTAGTAATCAGTTATTGAACCTTATACCACTGCTTGGTCAAATTTCCTACTGTGATGCGTTATTTAGAACGTGCATTATATTTCAGGTACTGTAACTGCAAGGCTACACATAGCCTACCTCAAAAGAAGAACTTTTTTCTCAAATGAAGAAGTTCTTCTTTTGAAGTCAGCGCACAGCTATGAAGTAGTTCCACTTTTCCGTCCATATTCAGACTTGCATATACAGTATCAAATCGGCCAACTCGCTCTGACTTTTAAATAAAATGTCACAGTAACACAGGATCGCAATTTAGTGGTCCGACCAACGTTCATGACGATGTGTGGCGGAAAGTAGTTCTGCAAACTAGCTTGTCTTAGCCATCAAAACGAGCATATAGCAAAACCACATAGCGCAAAAGTGGCAACAGTGGTATAAGTGGGATATTGAACTCCACTATATGCAGATTTAAAAAAAAAAATACTGCTATGCGTCGGGGGCTTAGAATTTTGAACGTGCATTATTTTTCTATATCTGAATGCCATGTCATTCATTTTCCTTCACATATCACTTCAAGTTAAACTTAAAGGTTACACTTTATTTGAAGGTACCATCATGAGACTAACATGACACTGTCATTAACTATGACATGACGTTGTCATGAATCTGTCATAAATTTTATACACCTGTCACCTAATCTGTCATTAAGTGTCACCCGGTATTGGTCATGGTTAGGGTTAGGTTTAGGGTTAGGGTATGTCAGAAGTAATGACAGGTTTATAAAGTTTATGACAGATTCTTGACAACATTACTGTATGTCATAGTTAATGACCGTGTCATGTCAGTCTTATGACGGTACCATCAAATAAAGTGTTACCATATTAAATCATTCATTTACATTATTGTAATTTGTGAAGTCCTGTATCTACATTCTATTCACAATATCCTTTGAGCCAAACCATAAACAAATGGCTAAAATATGACAAAAATTGTCAATAAAAGTAGGCACATTTACAATATCAGATGTGATCATGTGTTCTGATCTTTTCCCATAAGGTGGTTGTAGGGCTTGTCCAGTGGGGTGGCTGCATCACAGAGGAAAGTGCTACCTGTTCTCCTCTGGCTCAAAAAACTGGGAACAAAGTCGAGATCATTGCATCACCATAGGGGGTCACCTTGCCATTGTGAATGATCAGGAGGAGCAGGTAAATTGTAGCCTGGGTCCGTCCATACTTCCTGTTTCTGCATGAAATTTCACGATCAAGTCAGTAAGACCAAGGAGGCAATTTCCTCAACTCTCGAGCCCAGAAAAATTAGGACGCAATGAGAAACAAGTAGGCTGAAGTAGGCGATGTTGATAGAGGTTTGATAGCATTTCATGGACATTTAGATTCATCTGGAATTCCTGGTTAATGCTAGCTTTGTCAGACCACAGTTCTGAATGTGGTCGCAAAAGCCAGGCTAGATAAATTGGTGAAGACCAGAAGATATATGACGATTGGAAATGACATTGAAATCTCGTTGTGTTGATTGCCTAGTAACAATGGCCAACAACCTACTAATTAATACTTATAAATGATCTAAAAACATTTTTAAAATCTAAAAATTAATACTTAAATTGGGGGGGAACCCCAAGAAGGGAGAAGGGGGACTGAGTTACCAGGGCCCAAGTGGTGGTGGGGGGTTGGACCTTGAGGAGTAGGAAATTGTATTCTAAAGAGTGATGGGGGCCCATGGTCATTGCTAGTCTGACATAGCCAGCCCATAATATGAATGTTCATCCGTATCCATGGTCTGGGGACGGTCATCTGGGGCAGGTTTACATTGGTAGAGAGCCAACCGGCCAATAAGCGAAGCTGATTAGATGAGCTGTCCAATCGTTTCAAACCAGAACTGAATGCCCTCCCCCTGCCCTATAATCGTGTCAGGTTGAAGAACCTCCAGACCATGAATACGGATGAACAGCAGTATTAAGGTCGGGCTATGTCAGGTTAGGTCACTGCTGCATAAAGCCCAGAATTTGGTGCTACGCTAACTGCTAACACGGCTCCCAGCTCAGTAACTCACAGAGCGATTTGTGCTTTTCCCTATAATGACTGCTTGTCTTTCTCATCAGCATTTTCTAGTTGCACAAACAAACCGTAACAACCATTGGATCGGACTGAACGATTTGGCAGTGGAGGGCCAGTGGTGTTGGGTTGACAACAAACCTCTCAGTGAAACTGGAGCTGTGTAAGATCTAATTTAATATCATATTGCATTCACAGCACACATCTACCATCAGTTAAAGGAAAAATCCGGCGTGAATCAACCGTAGTCCTCTTTTTATAGTACCAAGCGCTATTGATAGCCAATTCAATCACTGGATTTCATGCAAGGCAGACTGAGATAGCGAAACGGCAGCTAACAGTAACAGAATGGGGTATTTCAAAATGAAAGCAAATTGATTAGGTTTCATTTTTGACAATGCCTCATTCAGTTAGTATTAGCTGCCATTTCACAAACTCGGTCTATGATGCACAAAATTCGATCATTGAGGTGGCTTTCAGTAGCGCTTAGCAGTATAAAACAGCAGGGCTACGCGTTGATTCACTCCAGATTATACCTTTAACTTGTAGATCATGATCATACACATACACATGTATTAGGCATTGATCCCATAACCGCTTTCACAATGAGAACCTCCTAATCTTTTTGTTGAGTAGCCTTTGTACACTGTAAAAAATAATTTGTAATGGTTACTTGAAAAATATGTGGAAACTCGTTGCCTCAAATGAGTTACGTAAATACGACTTTTCTTTTTCGAGTTTAAATTGCTTTACATCTAAAAAGAAGAGTCATATTTACTTAACTCATTACAGTACATTTTTCAAGTAACCTTACAAATTATTTTTTACAGTGTAGGCCTGCATTCATGCTGCTGGTTATTGTAGCTCTTGAACAGTCACAGAGTTCAACCTAACTATTTAATAGAGAAAAGATTTGCAGGCCATCAGCCTCTCAACTGAACTTTTTAAGGAAAAATTAACTGCAACGCTAACTCCCACGTCTGTAGTCATAGCGCCATCTGGTGGCCTAAAAAAACATGGCAGTAAAACAGAGTTTACTACAGTTTCTTACACACTAATGGTAGGCTACATGGTTCCACATATCAGATAGGCCTCTGAACTTTAATAGACCTACATGTTTCTAGATATTTTTTTGAACTTTTTTTTTATCCTTTTGGGTTTTAGCCATCTCAAACTGATATTTAAAACAACCTCCAAAGTGGATATATAAATCCAATAGATACTGTGGATACATATATATAGGCCATAAGAAATACCACATGTATCAAGCCCTTAATGCTTTAATGCTTTCAGATGCTGTAGATTTAGAAGATGTAGATAATGCTGTAGATTTAGAGGCAAAATCTTTCATTGAAGTGTGTGGCTCTGCCTTTCACATGCAGTCATGTTTCCCACCATATAAGGAGGTTAACACTAACTGATAATTGCTGTTTCTTGAAAGTTTTTGGTTTAATAGATCAAACCCCACTATTGCAAATGAGCCGGATAATTGGAAGGAAGAGGATCCTTCTGGGGAGAACTGTGGCTGCATTTCCCATCTCAACGGGGCTTGGCAAGACCTTTCTTGTAAAAAGACTCAAAGATGTGTATGTGAAACACTGGCAAGTTATTGATTTGTATTTGACATCAGAATACAGGTATTATATGTTTAATGATGAAAATATGGTAATTTCATTTCATTTCACACAGTTGTTTTGTTCTGTGAAACACTGTCAATAAGCATGTTCTGCAATAACCTTAGCGTATTAGTTTAGTTTAGTTGTTTTAGTTTTCTGTGTAGCCATTAAACCTATTATTATCTGCAATCGGAATGCTTAGGCTATGGCTTTTGTAATGCATTATATTTAATTCATCTTAAAGTGACAACTGAAATATCTGTATGATGCATCAGTATGCGAATTCTAAATTTCACTTTTGTCAACTTGATTGTTATTTCATGAGTAGGCCTAGTTGTTAAGTAAAGTTGTTAAGTTGTTAAGAGAAGTATTAAAAGATAAGAGGATTTTTCCACAGAAATAGTTGTTTTTTTCACATGGAGACAAAGAACTGGGCCCAGTTCCCCAAAACATTCATATCACTAAGTAGTTCTTCAAGGGGACATAGAAGGAATTGATTGAGTATTGTACCTTGTTCTCTGATGCTATACAATACAATATTCAATTGTATTTTGTCAAAAATAAAATCAAGTGATAATTTACAAACCTAATTAACACTCCATATTTAAGAGGCGTATTGAAATTTTTTTTTTTTTTTTTTTTTTTGCCTTAACAATTACCTCACTCACGTTAGATGATGCACTACGTAACTTTCATAAGGCACTTCCACGCAACGATCTGATGTTGAAGCCCTTCAGAGCGATTTCAAGCCCAATATTCTCTAACCGGACCAATCAGGGCTGCTGGCTGCTGTAGAGGGTGTGACGTAGCGAAGAAGCAACTGTTTTGAATCCAACCAATCCAACAAACGTAACCAGCGTCATCGGTTGATTTCGATGTGGTTGGCTGAAGTGTACGTCAATTAGATTGATGGACAAGCCGTTTGTCCAGTTAGATTCAAGGATTTCTGGCTCCTGAAATAACTCGTCTATCGCTGAACATCAGATGTTCGAGCGTAGCGCTACATCTGACGTGAGTGAGGTAACCTTAACAATGTCCCACTCTGGAAACTTCAATTTAACTGCAATGGCTTTGTGCTATTTCACATCACTTGTAGGCTTTGTTCTAATTCGCCCATGTTTTAGTACCTATTGTGTTGTGCATGGTCAAAGAGCTATCATGAAAAAAAGTAGTTAAGCCCGCACATCCGATCTTGCCCTGGGAGCAGGACAATCAAATAAGTTTACAAGAATAAAAATAAAAAAAGTCCGCTGCAACCAGGATTTAATGCTCCCACAATTTTTTATTTTACCGTGTAACGTTTCGGGTATGCACCCTTCTTCAGACGACACGTCTGAAGAAGGGTGCATACCTGAAACGTTACACGGTAAAATAAAAAATTGTGGGAGCATTAAATCCTGGGTGCAGGACTTTTTATTTTTATTCTCAAAAGCTATCATGACCATGAGGCATGGTTCTGCCCTCTGTCATATGAAAATCTTAAATTTAGAAATAGCCAATGATACATGGGTGAATTAGAACAAAGCCTACAAGAGATGCCAAATAGCACAAAGCCATTGCAGTTCAATTAAGGTGGTCAGAGTGAGGCCTTTTTTAGGCAAAAAACCTATTACCTATTTCAATACACATCTCAAATATGAGTTTTTAATTAGGCTTGTAAAATATCACTTGATCTTATTTTTGTCAAAATACAATTGAATATAGGCCTATTGTATGTTAATATCAGAGAACATGGTACAATACTCAATTCATTCTGTCACCTTTAAGATTTCCATATGAAAAATGGCAGAACCATGCCTCATGTTCATGATAACTCTTTGACCATGCACAACCTCTCTTAATTCATTGGACCTGGCACAGAGAAAGCCTGCAGCGCTGAGTGTGTCCACGTTAGCATAGCCCTCTACACAATTAATAGCCTAGCACATGCATTGTTATTGCATATCTTCACAATGTTCTAGTCTTTCTCCTTGGAGAAATAGTAATGCATCTGCGCATGACTCAATCGCATCATCATCTACTGATTTCATGACATGGTGAGATTGGCATTCATTTGTGTACAAAACAATCCTAGTCCAAGTTCAGGTTTCAGCATTTTTTCTAGTACACTATCATACTCATTAGGCATTTAATGTGCTTAAAATAATAAAGAAACAAGAATAAATAAATAATAAATATATCCATGGAAAAAAAAATATAAATAAACGAATGAAAGATAAAAGTACTTAAAAAGTTGGTGGTGACTATACAAGAGAGATAAAATAATGTTAAACACACAAAATAGAAATGCAGGGATAAAATCATATTAGATTCAAAACTAACAAATAAAATACGCGTAGTAGTAAGTGTGTAAGTGTGTGTCTTATTTGCTGCACATACTGCATCATATCTAAACACACATTTTACAGTTTATATTTTATAGTAGGCTATGACATTCCCTTTTATTTCCAACACCTCAGATAAATGAATAGATGAATTCAATCAACGAAGAATATCACTCCATTCTTCTTCATTAAGTATGAACATTTGTCAAATATTTTGTCAGCTTCCCCTTAAGCCAAATCCCACTTCAACCACTGGTTATAGGCCTAATGTTTTTTTTTTATTTTATTTTTTAATCAATCTGAATTTTTTTTAGAAGATATTTTTCTGGGCTTTATTCCTTTATTGGACAGGACAGTGTCGAGAGACAGGAAATGAGTGGGAGAGGGAGAGACGGGGAGGGATCGGGAAATTAACTCCGGTCGGAATCAAACCCGGGTCCCCGGATTCATGGAATGGTGCCTTAGCCAACTGCTGCCTCAGGCAACTGAGCCCCATCTGATTTTTTTTCTTCAAATTACATCCTAAATCTTTTATTGCTTTTGTAAAGCCTCTCAACACATTTTTCACCTTCTCAAGAATCTCGTCGTACTTTTCCCTATCCTTCTGGGTTTCTATCCATCTGTTCTTTGCATTGTGATCAACATAGCACTCGCTGGCAACGAACTCCAAAACAATGTTTTCAATTAAGTGCTCATTGGGTCCATCGCTTATGGACACTTTTATGTACTGTTCACACTGTTCAACAAATCTTTTAGATACTTCTTCATAAATTGCAGTATGCTCATCACCCTCTTGATTCGTATTCACTGCTGGTGCCACCATTTCATCCATCATTTTAATCATGTCATCATCAAACCCTGGATCTTTGTGATCTTCGCTCTTTGTAAGCCCCTCTAATTCAATATTATAGTCCTTTACAAGTTTATT
>JAODXP020004867.1:0-2500 GCA_027497455.2 Sardinella longiceps | reverse complement strand
CTCACTATTGGGATCTGAAAGTGTAACCATACAATAATAATAATGCAACAGACATCCACAATCAGACTATTAATTTGTTTCTGAACCACAATTAAACTGCATGTCCTGATTTTGTTGTCCATTTTACTGTGCAGAATCACAATTTTCTTTAAAAATGTGTTGACTTACTCAAGCTGTCAAAATATTTACCAAAATAATGACGGAACGGTATGAGTCATTGTAAATATCAATATTGGTGCCAAACTGTAATAGTTCCTTTTGTCAGGGGCTTTATTTTTGCCAGTGATAAATACACACGTGGCTTTCTCTTTGAATAACAAGTTCTCTTCACTCAGACTCCCAATATTCATTCATCAGTCCCATGATTGGGCCTACAGCAATCATGGGTGAGGGATGATCTTCCTGTAGGCTACAAACAGCCCAAAATCCTCATGACTTGACAAGTGGGACCTTTATTTTTTTTTACTGTATAATACACAGTTCTCTTAAGTTCTCTCAAGTAGAGAAATGTGATATCTGCTTGTCACTGTAACGATAAACCAATTTAATTTAGATGTTGTAGTCAGTTGAATTGTGTAGTCATTAGAACTGTTAGTCTGACATGCACGATGATACAGATTTGAGATAACATAGCATACTGTAATTCTCTTAACCTGGCGTCTGTTTCCCAAAAGCAACTAACTAACTAACATAGTTAACTTAGTTAGCTATGCTTTTGGGAAACAGACGCCTGGATGCCAAGGTAACAATAAAATCATTCAGTGGTTTTCCATCATTCAGATATGCAGGTGTGTAAATAAAATGGCCCTTGTGTGAAAAAGAGGTGCATTGTGGGATATAAAGCCACACCCAGGTAGTCTGGGCTGGGCTGTCCACCATCACAACACTGCACCTTTGCTGCCCTTACTGAGTTAGTCTGGCAGAGGCTATGCTCTGAATCAGGGGCTTATTTTGTTTAGGCATTACCAAAAAAAGCTATTATTTTTGGAAGTTTACAAATAAAGTGTAATATTCTGGAGAAATGCCTGCATTTAACTTCTTGTTACCACATTTTTTTTCTTGTCTTTATCTACTCTTTTTCAACAACTTTTGAACTTCTGCCGCCATCTCTTGGTGTCTAACCGTGCTTTTACTGTATCACTCATTTTAAACATACAGTAGGCTACCACTAGAACCACTTGATCTACAGTTTGAGTTAGAGTTTATCTTGTTCAATAGATGATCAGAGCCGTAGAGAGATCTATATACGGCTCTGCAGATATGTTCTTTCAGTGCCCTCTACAGGTGGAAAAGGGGAACTGAAACTAACTAAATAAAACTTTTTAAAAATGGTGTCCTGTGATTTTGGTGATATATTTATTTTATTTTATTTTGTTATTTTTTTTATGACAAAGTTTGTAGGTTCACCTAATAGCACTCCTAAGATGAATTCTTATGAAGTTCGTCATTAGAAGTTAGTGATTTTTCCTGTAAAAAATCCTCTTTTGATGATAATAGAAACAAAAGGACAAAAACACGATTTTAAATATAATATTACATGGTAGGACACACAGCGTAATTTACAGATAAACAGCCACGATATAACAAACTGGAATTCAAAAGCTTGAGAAAAATCTTTGTTGTCCATGAGGTGGAGCCATTAGTTCATATTCGCGAGATAAAGAATGTTTTGGAGATGGAGCTGGAGAAAGGACCCCGTGCGCAAAGATCTCTAGATCAGCAATTCCATAACTAGACTACACTAACGTAAGTTAATTTATCCGATACTTCTGCAAGCCTTACAAAGATTTTGCGCATAGACCTACTCTACTTTTGCAATTAACTTTTCTCCTTATTCTCATGTTCTGTAAGTTTACTGTAAGACCTACACATAGGCTTCCTTTATGTAATATGTAAAGATAATCAATCAGATCCTAAATATAATTTCATAATTGCCAATTTAATCCTAAATCTGTTCCAAGATGTGCGCATTGCGCATTAGCTCTATGCTGTCTGATTTAGCTTAACTTTAGAATTGATCTCTAACGTTATTAGCCATGCTTCCAAGTAAAAACCAAAGATCAGTAGGTCTACAAACCAAAAGATCATTGCATAGCTTACTGAACCGTTTTGGTAAAACAGTTATTGTACAACAAAGGTAAAAACACAGGGTAGCCTGGTCTAAGAACTTTGTAACTCCTCTTTTAGATCTAGAAAACAGTGTTCAGAGTATGGTGACAGAAGTTGGAAACGGCTTTCAGAGGAGGCTCCTGTAGCAGAAGTAGTAGCCTGGTACTTAGAGGGTTAAAAATCAGTTGCTACACAGGCTACTTTTCTCCATTCTGTCTGGGTGGGGGTAATGCAGGGCCGTCTTTCCAGAGGTAGCCATTCAACCTAGTTCTTTGGATTGGTCGATTAGACAAGGCAGCAGCGAGCAGGGCTGGACAGGAAACGACTCTCACATAGGCTACAAGGCGCAACAATCCCTACTCCCCGGGAGAGGTTGGGAGAGAGGGAACAG
>JAODXP020004865.1:30000-43745 GCA_027497455.2 Sardinella longiceps | reverse complement strand
TTGGTGTTGTACACTCCAAATCAAAGTAAGAATGGCCTCCATCACTGGGAGTGGAAAATGCTCATTTAAGCCTCAGGCCACACCCACAGGTGTGACTAATCAGCAATTAGCTGCAGATCTCGTGCTTCAGATAAACAACAAGCCGACAGCCCAACTGGCCTTACACTGTACATACCTGTACCCCTCAGCAGTCAGTGTTCTAAATCTGGACTTAATGACTGGGCTCAATGAGTGCATCCTAAAAATAGAGTTGGAATGCACACTGTGTCTTAAAGGGACACCAGGCAACGTTTCACTATTAATTTACCAGCCTCGAAGTCACTCGGATGATTAAATGGTTCATTACGGGGTGACCGATGGCTCTCTCGTCAGACTCAAGTATTTTGACTGAAATCGCATTTATAACCAGTTTGTCAGACAACGTAACGCACGTAAATGATCATCTCTGGTTTGTACTCTTTGGTTTGCAAATAAATTTACATCGATTGTTGAGAATGTGCAACGCAGTTGTATTTTTTGTAATATTTCGGCGACTGTAGGTGGAGCTCCGGAGATAGAAAACCGTAGTCCTGCCTGGTGTCCCTTTAAGCCCTATTCGCACAGGACTAGTTTAATGGGGGGACCTGGAGTAAAGTAATGATAACTGGGAAATTTAGTCCCGTCCGAATGCGCCATGTCAGTAAAAATAGCGGAGTATGTCGGTAAACTTCACCGAGAATTTTACCTCCTGTGAAACGGTCCGGAGAATCTACCATAGTTAATACTAATACCGTGCGAATGCGACTCTCGGTAATAAGTAGCGCCAGAGCCTCCTCTCTCTAACCTGACTAAGCCCTCTCTCGTCCAATTTCGGACTTTTGCTTGTGCGTAACCAACAACACCTCCCATGTTAGATGAATATCACTGGGATTTCTTGTCCCGTCCGAATTGATCGTTTCTAATGCCTGACGCTATCTGGTTAATCAACATTACTATACTTCCCCCCATTAAACTAGTCCCGTGCGAATAGGGTTTTACTATTAAATGAGGGTAAAACTGCAGTTGATCTGTTTGGTCCCTCTAAGCAGACTGCACAGGCCAGCATTAGTGATTAGAATTTGGTGCGGGTGTCTAAGGTTAGACAGTGGAGCTCAATGAATACAACTCCTCACTTCCTGCTGGGCTTAGCCTGAGTGTACCCATGCTCCTTTGCACAATCCATTTCACTCTTTAAAGTATAAGTCCGGAGTAAGTTTAAGCATAGCCCTGCTGCACGAGCCTTCTAACAGCAATATATTTCGCATGAAATGAAAGAATTTCGAACAGCATAGACCTAACGCGAACGCGAAACACTTTACATTGAGTCAATGTAACCTCAGATCTTACTTTCGGTTTCCAACAGTCAGGTCCCATTGATTCAGTGATAAGTGCCTGTTCGCTTCTGCGTTCGCGTTCGGTCTGTGCTGTACCAAATTATTTTGTTCCACTCGCTAACTAGCGCATTTAGCAAGCTCTTTCAACAGGGCTATGCTTGAATTCACTCCGGTATTTGCCTTTAAAGCAGCATACAACAAAAGGGACTACAATGGCGCTCGATTTAATTTGATGTCAACTAGTGGCTTTGGTATTGGCTACGTACAGACGCTAGACATTCATAGCGCCCAGTAAATGGCTATGGACAATCACGAACAACGAGGAAATTTACAGGTGGGTCTCCAGACTAAATATCACTTGTGATTTTTATTAAGTTTGGCGGTAGCCAGGCCATGCCCGGCTCCCATTGCTTTGTGAAGGTGCAGATTCACCTGCTGTGGTGTTATAAAATATGTGTGTCTACACGGTCATTTTGCAAGCTGGATTTAGACAGAGTAACGTTTGACATTGTTATCCCGTACAAATTTTAATGAATAATGGAGTGGGATTCATCAATTTAACGGCATCCCGCACACATGCCAGCGAATCATAGCTGAGGTGGCATGGTGTTGGCACCGCTGATGGACACGGCTTGAACAAACCAGTTCATCTCGCTGTGTAACATTGTGCATGCTGTGCTGTGAGAGTGTGTGTCGTTCTACTGGGTATGTTGGGACAGAGTGTGTGTGTGTGTGTGTGTGTGTATGTGTATTTTTGGCAGCCTTTATGAGAACATATCACATCTTACACCAGTCAGTTTAGGGCAGCAAAGTCAGTGTAGATGCTGAGATTTTCTGCTCTCTCTCCTTCCCTCTTCTCTTCTTTGCTTTCTCTCTCTCTCTCTCTCTCTCTCTCTCTCTCTCTCTCTTTCTCTCTTGCTCCTTCCCTCTGTTCTTCATCTCTCTCTCTCTCTCTCTCTCTCTCTCTCTCTCACTCACTCTTGTCCTTGTGGTCTCATCCAATGTGTCTGCCTTCCTCCCCTCTCTTCCATCTCTCTCTCTCTCTCTCTCTCTCTCCCTTTCCCATCTCTCTCTCTCTCTCTCTCTCTCTCTCTCTCTCTCAGACTAATCCTAGGTATCTGGGGATCCTCTGTCAAAACGGGCTGCTGGGCCCCCAGGCTAACAGAAGCAGCCAGCAAAGAGAGAGAGGGAGGGAGAGAGAGATGGATAGAGGGAGAGCGATGAGCTCGGTCTCCCTGTGACACACACAGGGGGAAAGAAAAGGGGGAGAAGGGGATGGAAAGGGAGATAGAGAGATGGAGGGATACTGAGGGTAGATGGGAGGAGAAAAAAAGGGGGGCTAGAGAAAGAGGGAGAGAGGAATGGAGGGAGGCATAGGACCGATAGAAAGAGATGGAAAGTGAAATAGAGGGGTGAGAAAGTGTGTGTGTGTGTGTGTGTATGTGTGCCTGTGTGTGTGTGTACATGTGTGTGTGTTCTGTGCATGTGCATCTCTCTCTCTGTGTGTGTGTGTGTGTGTGTGTGTGTGTGTGTGTGTGTGTGTGTGTGTGTGTGTGTGTGTGTGTGTGTGAGAAAGAGTGTGTGTTAGATTAGCATAATGCCTTTTGGTGCTGAGATGGTGTATGAGGCCTAACAGAGCAGAAGGTTGGCTCATTTGCTCAGCGCCTGGACCAGACACACACACACACACACACACACACACACACACACACACACACACACACACACACATACATGGAAAGGGGAGAAATGGATAGATGAAGAGAGAGGGGTAAAGAAAGAGAGATGAAGAGGGAGGGAGAGAGAAAGGGAGAAATGAAAGAGAGAGATGGAGCTCCATCTTGCAATCCACCTCTAGGTATGAACAGAGAAGCATATGGATGGAACAGAGGAATAGAGAGAGAGAGAGAAGGATGGAGAGAGAGAGGGGGGAGGAAGAGAGAGGATGAAAAGAAGACAGAAAAGGAGAGGGAGAAACGTTGGTTGAGGTGCTGAGAAAAAATCTGAGAAAAAAAAAGATATTGTTGACTTGAACAAATAATTTGATTAAAATATATCAAACACCTGAACCAATGTAATTAAATGGCAGAGTCAGTGCTGGAAACATCTAAATACCAATATAAAAATGGAGAGAAATCTGAGATAGAGAGAGAGAGTTAGAGAGAGAGAGAGAGAGAGAGAGAGAGAGAGAGAGAGAGAGAGAGAGAGAGAGTTACTTTCAAGTGTTGCAGCAAAGCACCCAGACACACACTATCACTGTCTCTCTCTAATATACAAACACACACACACACACACACACACACACACATTCACACATATGCACACACACAGACACACACACACACACTCACACATATGCACAGAAGGACGAGGCCAAAATCCATCTGATTTGCATATTCATGAGGTGGGACTTAGACGACGCCCAGACCTCACAGGCCACGCCCACCCCTCGGAGCCAGCATTGACCAGACTCATGATTGGAGGAGAGGAGAGAGGGATTATGGTAGAAAGATAGAGGGAGAGATGGAGAGAGAGAGAGAGAGAGAGAGAAACAGATTGTGGGAGAAAGATGGAGAGAGAGGGAGAGAAGAGAGAGCCTATGGGAGAAAGATAGAGGGAGAGATGGAGAGAGGAAAAAAGAGAAGGATAGAGGAAGAGATGAGAGAGAGAGAAAGAGAGAAGGATTTTGGGAAAGAGATAGAAGGAAAGATGGAGAAAAGAGAGAGGAACAGGGAGAGGGACTGTGCGAGAAAAATAGAGGGAGAGACGAGACACACACATGCACACCTGTACAAACACACACACACACACACACACACACACACACACACACACACACAGGTGAGTATGGCAGTCGTTTGACAAACCTTAAAAATATTTTTTTTTGTTATTATTGTTTTTGCAATAATTATTACCTTCGCCAAGGTGGTTATGTTTTGCTTGGCGTGTGTCTGTGTGTGAGTCTGTGTGTGTGTCTGTGAGCAACATAACAAAGTACTGCACGGATTTGGATCAAATTTTCGGACAAGGACAAGTAAGAACTGATTCGATTTTGGTGGTGATCGGTGATCCAGAACACCATCTGTGACCACATTGTCTTGGCGGAGGTCTGCGCTCTCTTAACGCTTTTCTACTTAGCAATTGAGTTTGATAGACACAATATCAGTTAATAATTTTGATGAAATGGTCAAAATGATTTGATCAAGTTCTTTCTTGTATGGCAATTGGTTGCAATCACGGTATGAAAGGGATTCTAAGCAGTTGGCCCATGGTAAAGATTTTTCCAGGAAAACATCATAGAGTCTAGCCTGACATAGCCCGACCATAATACTGCTGTTCATCCATATTCATGGTCTGGAGGTTCTTTAACCTGACGCGATTATAGGACGGGGGGAGGGCACTCAGTTATGGTTTGAAACGATTGGACAGCTCATCTAATCAGCTTCGCTTAGTGACCGGTAGTCTCTCTAAACCCGCCCCATAAGACCGTCCCCAGACCATGGATATGGATGAACATTCGTATTATGGGCAGGCTATGTCAGGCTACTTAGAGTTTGCCTTGAGGACTGTTATTGTGTTGATTAGGTTTGTCCAGTAGGATTTTGCTATTGTTTGTGTGTGTGTGTGTGTGTGTGTGTGTGTGTGTGTGTGTGTGTGTGTTTTTGTGTGAGTGCAAGCATGTATTTTTGTGTGGAATTTTCAATTTATACTGTATGTGTACAAGAACATGGTTGGCAATATGGTGTGCGCGGTGCTGCTTGTAGGCCTATATAGCATGTATGAGCAATATTATATATTATAAAGTGTGTAGTGTATGTTTGTGTGTGAGTTGAGTATTGTGAGAAGAGTGAGTGTTTTTGTGTGTGTGTATGTGTGTGTGTGTGTGTGTGTGTGTTTGTGTGTGTATTTGTGTGTGTGTGTATGTGTGTGTGTGTGTGTGTGTGTGTGTGTGTGTGTGTGTGTGTGTGTGTGTGTGTGTAGAATATGTGTGTTGGTAGCTTGTATATCATGTGTGTGTGTGTGTGTGTGTGTGTGTGTGTGTGTAGAATATGTGTGTTGGTAGCTTGTATATCATGTATGTGTGTGTGTGTGTGTGTGTGTGTGGTCTCATTATCTGGGCTGGGTGCTTGGGGACTCTGGACTCTGTCAGCAGCTTCTTTGCCCCAGGCGGCCGAGCGAGCAGACAGACCAGCCAGCAAGCCTCAGCTGCAGGAGAATACATACGCTACGCCCCTCCTCTCCTCTCCTCTTTCCTCTCCTCTCCATCTCTCTCCTCTTCTCCTCTCCTCAGCTGCAGGAGAATACATACGCTACGCCCCTCCTCTCCTCTCCTCTCCTCTCCTCTCCTCTCCTCTCCTCTTTCCTTTCCTCTCCATCTCTCTTCTCTGCTCCTCTCCTCAGCTGCAGGAGAATACATACGCTACGCCCCTCCTCTCCTCTCCTCTTTCCTCTCCTCTCCATCTCTCTTCTCTGCTCCTCTCCTCTCCTCTTTCCTCTCTTCTCTGCTCCTCTCCTCTTTCCTTTCTCCTCTCCTCTCTTCTATTCTTTTCTCTCCATCTTTCTCCTCTTATCCATCTCTCCTCTCCTTTCTTCTCTCCTCTCTTCTCTTTTCTCCCCTCCTCTCCATCTCTCTTCTCCTCTCCTCTTTCCTTTCTCCTCTCCTCTCTTCTATTCTTTTCTCTCCATCTTTCTCCTCTTATCCATCTCTCCTCTCCTTTCTTCTCTCCTCTCCTCTCTTCTCTTTTCTCCCCTCCTCTCCATCTCTCTTCTCCTCTCCTCTCTTCTCCTCCCTTCTCTGCTCTCCATGTCTCTTCTCTTCTCTACCCTCCTCTCCATGTCTCCTCTCTCCTCTCCTCTCTAACATTCTCCCTCTTTCATTCTCTCCTCCCTTACAGTACCTTCTCTCCATCATTCTCCTCCACTTCATTACTCCTCTCCTCTTTAATCCATCACTCCTGTCTTCTTCCTCCACTCCTTCATTTTTATTCTTCTCTTCACTCCACTCTCTTGTCCTTCACTCCCCTCTCCTCCGTCACTCCACTCCTCTCCTTTCGTCTATTCTCTCCCCCTCTCTCTCTTTTACTTTATTCTCTCCTTTTTCGTCCTTCATCCCTTCTTCTCCTGTCTTCTCCTCCCTCCACTCCTTCATTTTTATTCTTCTCTTCACTCTTCTCTCTTGTCCTTCACTCTCCTCTCCTCCATCACTCCTTTCCTTTCTTCTATTCTCTCTCCTTCTCTCTCTTTTACTTTATTCTCTCCTTTTTCTTCCCTTATCCCTTCTTCTCCTGTCTTCTCCTCCCTCCCATGTGGAGCACTTGTCTAAAAATACAGACTTCCATCTGGAGTTGGAGGCCTTGTTTACAACCCTCCCATCCTACTGGTGTGTGTGTGTGTGTGTGTGTGTGTGTGTGTGTGTGTGTGTGTGTGTGTGTGTGTGTGTGTGTGTGTGTGTGTGTGTTTGAGTGAGTATCTGTGTGTGTGTGTGTGTGTTTGTGTGTGGCTGTGTCAAACACAGACATCCATCTGGAGTTGGAGGCCTTGTTTTACAACTCTACCTTTGTTGTCTGTGTGTATTTGTGTGTGTGTGTGTGTGTGTGTGTGTGTGTGTGTGTGTGTGTGTGTGTGTGTGTGTGTGTGTGTGTGTGTGTGTGTGTGTCTGTCTGTGTTTGTATGTGTGCGTGCTTGTGTGTATGGACATGGACAGAGGATCTGAATAATTCTTCTTTATTAACTAAATATTCTCCCACTGTCCTCTTTCTCCTTTTTCATAACCCCACAACCCACACACACACACACACACACACACACACACACACACACACACACACACACACACACACACACACACACACACACACACACACACACACACACACACACACACACACACACACACACACACCCTCTCTCATCTTCTTTGTTTTTCTGTGTTTGGTGTTGCTGTAGTCATTTCCCCCCTCCACCACACATGTGTCATCCGGCCCAAAAAACTTTAATATTAATGGACTCCAAAAGCCTGTGTGTGTGTGTGTGTGTGTGTGTGTGTGTGTGTGTGTGTGTGTTTTGCATCGGTCTGCGTCTCGCTGTCAATTAATCCCTGAGACTGCGGCCTTCTCATTGAAACAAATGAGCTGCTTGTAGTGTTTGTTATTGGCCTTAATGGACCACTAATGTTGGCCCGGCCGACACACACAGACACACACACACACACACACACACACACACACACACACACACACACACACATACACACTAATGTTGGCCCGGCCGACTCTTTAATAATGAGACATCAGGAGCAGACCACTGGCCCCTTATTGCTGTGTTTTATCATGCAGGGGGACACTGTGTGTGTGTGTGTGTGTGTGTGTGTGTGTGTGTGTGTGTATTTGTGTGTGATTTGAATGCGATCTGCATAGGGATGAGACAGCTCCAGAGTGCTCCAAACATGATTGGAGGGGAGGAGAGGAGAAGAGAGAGAAAGAGAGAGAAACTAGAAAAGCGCTCAGAGTGCAGATCTCCCCCAAGGCAATGTGGTCACAGACACAATATAAATTCCAGATCGTGTTCTGGATCACCGGTCGCCATCAGTTCTTGCTTGTCCCACTATACACATTGTCCGAAAATTTCATCCAAATCCGTGCAGTACTTTTCGAGTTATCTTGTACACAGACAAACACACACACACACACACACACACGCACACGCTGGCGAAAACATAACCTCCTTGGGGGAGGTAAAAAGAGGAGAGGAGAGGTTGGAGAGGAAAGGAGAGGAAAGGAAAGGAGTGTGGAGGAAAGGAGTGGAGAGGAGAAGAGAGGAGAGGAGAGGAAAGAGAGAAGAGAGAGAGAGGAGAGGAAAGGAGAGGAGAGAGAGAGGAGAGGAAAGAGAGGGTAGAAGAGGAGAGAGAGAGGAGAGGAAAGGAAAGGAGTGGAGAGGAGAAGAGAGGAGAGAGAGAGAGGAAAGGAGAGGAAAGAGAGATTAGAGGGGGAAGAGGAGAGAGAGAGGAGAGGAGAGGAAAGAGAGAGGAGAGGGGAGGAAAGGGAAGGAGAGGAGAAGAGAGGGGAGGAGAGGAGAAGAGAGTGAGAGGAGAGGGGAGGAGAGGAGATGAAAGAGAGAGGAGAGGAGAAGAGAGAGAGAGGAGAGGAGAGGGGAGAGAAAAGAGAGAGGAGAGGAGAGAATGAGCACGTAATGACGGTGGCCGCTACTGATATTGATGCTGATGCCCTTGTGTTGGTGTCGGTGTCTGTGTCTGTGTAAGTGTGATTCTGTTTGTGCCTGTGTTTGTGTCTGTGCCTGTGTCTGTGTTTGTGTTTGTGTTTGTGTCTGTGTCTGTTTGTATTTGTGTCTGTGTCTGTGTCTGTGTCTGTTTGTATTTGTGTCTGTGTCTGTGTCTGTGTCTGTGCCTGTGTCTGTGTTTGTGTTTGTGTTTGTGTCTGTGTCTGTTTGTATTTGTGTCTGTGTCTGTGTCTGTGTCTGTGTCTGTTTGTATTTGTGTCTGTGTCTGTGTCTGTGTCTGTGTCTGTGTCTGTGTCTGCGTCCGTGTCCGTGTTTGTGTCTGTGTCTGTAATGGTGCTACAAGTGCACTCTTTGAGGGCAAGCAAACTTGGACCATTTGTAGATTGATCAAACATTCATACACACAAATACATGCATACAAGTACATTGATGCACACACACACACACACACACACACACACACACACACACACACACACACACCTCTGTGGACACAGTCACACAGAAATACATACAAACACAAACACACTCAAATGAACACAGACATATAAACAAACACACACACACACACACACACATATTTATTGATAATTCTTTTTGTGAGTATTTGAGTGTGCATGTGTGTTTGTAAGTGTAAGTGGCTGTGAAGTAATGCAAATGACTAAGCAAATTACTTTACACTAAGTGTGTGTGTTTGTGTGTGTGTGTGTGTGTGTGTGTGTGTGTGTGTGTGTGTGTGTGTGCGCACAAGTGTTTGTAAGTGGCAGTTACTGTATACTGGTGTGTATATGTGTGTGAGGCTTTGGTTGTTGTAATCGCTGGAATAATCTCATTTCTCAGCCTTGGCCTCTTTTATGATCTGCCCTTGAGTCAATATATGTGTGTGTGTGTGTGTGTGTGTGTGTGTGTGTGTGTGTGTGTGTGTGTGTGTGTGTGTGTGTCTGTCTGTCTGTCTGTCTGTTTGTCTGTATGAGTGTGTGTGTGTGTGTGTGTGTGTGTGTGTGTGTGTGTGTGCGTGAGTGTGTGTGTGTGTCTGAGTGTGATTGTGTGAGTGTGTGTGTGTGTGTGTGTGTGTGTGTGTGTGTGTGTGTGTGTCTGTATGAGTGTGTGTGAGTGAGTGTGTGCTTATTCGCCTCCTGCTCCCTCTTGTATGATCTGCCTTAGAGTCGATGGTGAAGTTCCTGCCAATATCCTGTGGTTTGTTATCACCGCGCCCAGCTGTCAATCACTCTCCAAGCAAACTCCCCCCCTCAAAACACACACACACACACACACACACACACACACACACACACAGACTGGCCCATCGCCCGCGCCCAATTAGGTCTGGCACGTTGGCCACAGGGGTGTGTGTGTGATCAATGGAGCGGCGGACGCCGTCGATAGGAACGCCTGAGCTCCGCTATTGATCAGCCCGCACTTATAGACAAGATCTGCCAGCAGGAGAATGTCAGAGAGGGGGAGTAGAGGAGGAGGGGGGTGGAGAGAGAGAAAGAGAGAAAGAAAGACAGGAATAAGAAGAGGAGGAGGGGGGGGGGAAGATGATGGAGAGTAAGAAAGAGAGAAAGAAAGAGAGGAATAAGAGGAGGAGGGGAGGGGGAGGAGGAAGAGGAGGAGGAGGGGGGGAAGATGATGGAGAGTAAGAAAGAGAGAAATAAGAGGAGGAGGAAGAGGAGGAGGGGGGAAGATGATGGAGAGTAAGAAAGAGAGAAAGAAAGAGAGGAATAAGAGGAGGAGGAGGGGAGGGGGAGGAGGAGGAGGGGGTGGAGAGAGAGAAAGAGAGAAAGAAAGAGAGGAATAAGAGGAGGAGGAAGAGGAGGAGGGGGAGATGATGGAGAGTTAGAAAGAGAGAAAGAAAGAGAGGAATAAGAAGAGGAGGAGGGGAGGGGAGGAGGAAGAGGAGGAGGAGGGAAGATGATGGAGAGTAAGAAAGAAAGAAAGAAGAAGAGGACGAGGGGGGACGAAGAGGAGGAGGAGGGGGGGAAGATGATGGAGAGAAAGAAAGAGAGAAAGAAAGAGGAATAAAAAGAGGAGGAGGAGAGGGGAGGAGGAGGAGGAGGGGGGAAGATGATGGAGAGAAAGAAAGAGAGGAATAAGAGGAGGGGGAGGAGGAAGAGGAGGAGGAGGGGGAAGATGATGGAGAGTAAGAAAGAGAGAAAGAAAGAGAGGAGTAAGAAGAGGAGGTGGAGGGGCAGGAAGGTGAAGATGATGGATAAAAAGAAAGACAGGAGTAAAAAGAAGAGGGGGAGGAGGAAGTGAGAGAAAGAGAGGAATAAGAGGAGGAGGAGGAGAGGAAAAGGAGGAGGCGGAAGAGGGGGAGGGGAGGAGGATGAAGAGAAAGAAAGAGAGGAATAGGAGAAGGATAATATGATGAAGAGGAGGAGGAGGAAGAGGGGTGGATGGGAGGAGGAGGAGGAAGAAGAGGCTGAAGAAGGAGGAGGAGAAGGGAAAAGTAGGATGAGAAAGAAAAGAAAGAGAAGGAAAGAGGGGATGGAAGGAGTAAAAGGAGGATGAAGAGAAAGAAATTGAAGAATAAGAGGAGTAGGATAATGAAGAGGAAGAGGAGGAGGAAAGGAATGGAGGGAGGTGGAGGAGAGGAAAGGAAAGGAAAAGGTGGAGGTGGGCAGGTGCGGAGCGTCAGGGGCAGTATTGTGGGTTCTAATACCCCAGGGAGACGGGGCAAGAGTCACACTCACACACACACACAGCCACAAAGCACCACCCGCAGGAGGGTGGCAGGGGGCAGGACACACACACACACACACACACACACACACACCCTTCTCTCTCTAACACTCACAGAGCTGAGTGACTTTCAATAAACACTCACATGCATACAAATGTACACACCCATACACACACACACACACACACACACACACACACACACACACACACACACACACACACACACACACACACACACAGACATGTGAATCAGGCACATGAGAATCAGCAGCCTTGAGACTCCCAACACTAGTAATTAAAACTCAGTCTGCATAACAACAGAAAAGAACCCAGAGTCCCTGTTCAGCCACGCCCACTCCTTCCTTCCCCCTCTCCCTCCCTCCATCTCTCTATCCCTCCCTCCCCCCTCTCTCTCTCTCCATCCCTCTTTTTCATCCCTCCATCTCTCCCTCTATCTCTCTCCCTCCCTCTCTCTCTCTTTCTCTCCCTCTATCTCTCTACCTCCCTCTCACTTTTTCCATCTCTCCCTCCCTCTATCTCTCCCTCCCCCATGTCTCTCTTTCCATCTCTCTTTTTACATCTCTCCATCTCTCCCTCCATCCCTCCCTCCCTCTCTTTTCCCTCCCTCCCCCCTCCCTCGCTCCTGTGAGTGTGTTTCCTATTCGGGGAGTTGTGTGTGTGTGTGTGTCCCTGGACAGCGCTGGCGTCTCAATAATGATGGACGATTATTACCCCCCCATCCCGCTATGATGTATGGACTCGTTAAAGGCGAAGGGGAAGAAAGGCGCAATCGTTTGAGTTAACTAAGCTTCCTGTTTATCATCAGCGGACCAGAGAAACTAATAAAGGCGATCTTCGCACGCTGCCTCACCCGCCCGTCCCTCCTATGCTGCGGACTGTCCTCCGCCTCCTCACCCCTCCTCCATCCTTGTATCCTTCCATCCTTCCTTCTTTCCATCCTTCCTTCTTTCTCGTGATCTCCTCTCTTCAAACTCTCCCCTCTCCGAAATCTCTCCTCTCCAATATTTCTCCTCTCCAAAATCTCTCCTCTCTCTTCAAACTCTCCCCTCTCCAAAATCTGTTCTCTCTTCAAACTCTGCCCTCTCCAAAATCTCTCCTTTTGTTAAACTCTTCCCTTGCCAAAATTTCTCCTTTCCAATATTTCTCCTCTCCAAAATCTCTCATCTCTCCTCTCTCTTCAAACTCTCCCCTCTCCAAAATCTCTCCTCTCTCTTCAAACTCTCCCCTCTCCAAAATCTGTTCTCTCTTCAAACTCTGCCCTCTCCAAAATCTCTCCTTTTGTTAAACTCTTCCCTTGCCAAAATCTCTCCTCTCCAATATTTCTCCTCTCCAAAATCTCTCATCTCTCCTCTCTCTTCAAACTCTCCCCTCTCCAAAATCTCTCCTCTCTCTTCAAACTCTCCCCTCTCCAAAATCTGTTCTCTCTTCAAACTCTGCCCTCTCCAAAATCTCTCCTTTTGTTAAACTCTTCCCTTGCCAAAATTTCTCCTTTCCAATATTTCTACACTCCAAACTCTCACCTCTTTAAAATTTCTCCACTTCAAACTTTCTCCTCACCAAAATATCACCTCTTCGCAATTTCACCTGCTTCTTTAGGAAAACAAGAAGCTGCCCGCACACACACACACACAAACACACACACACACTTTCACAACTACTGCAACTCTCTTAGTTTTAGCTGAGGGAAATATCTCTTTCAGTGTATCTCCACACACACACACACACACACACACACACACACACACACACACACACACACACACACACACACACACACACACACACACACCACGCCTGTACTATTCCCTGAGTTCAGCTTTAGATGACAAACAACTAATTAATTTTTCTGAAGTCAGGAGAAATGGGGCTGGAGGTTGGGGAGGAATGGTGTGTGTGTGTGTGTGTGTGTGTGTGTGTGGGTGTGTGAGGAGGAGGAGGAGGAGGACTTCATGAAGATGTGTATAGCACATCACAAAGGAGAGGGAGGGGGATTTAACAATGGGAGGGAGGGGCAGACAAGCACAGAGAAGGTTAGAGGAGCACAGAGGGTTAGATGGAGGGAGGGGAACTGTGTGTGTGTGTGTGTGTGTGTGTGTGTGTGTGTGTGTGTGTGTGTGTGTGTGTGTGTGTGTGTGTGTGTGTGTGTGTGTGTGTGTGTGTGTGTGTGTGTGTGTGTTCAATAGGGGGTGTACCAGGAAGCTGCAGGTGCTTCTTCAAAATTAATTCTAGTACGATTGAAGTCTGTATGTGTGTGTTTGAGAGAGACAGAACGGTGAGAGAGAGGGTGTGTGTGTGTGTGTGTGTGTGTGTGTGTGTGTGTGTGCTAGGTTTCACTCTGATTCTCCCAAACACGGTGCTGTTTTTGCGTGTGTGTGTGTGTGTGTGTGTGTGCATTCTGGAGTCATAGTAAGGGTGGGTGTGGGGGTGCGGGTTGTTTCACTCTGATCG